>QXTE01000519.1:185220-241944 GCA_003942145.1 Platysternon megacephalum
CCCCCCCCCCCCCAATGTTGGCAGTGTCCAAGCTCCCCCTCAGAGCCCTAAAATGCCAAGGTGCAGCAGCACCCAGAAAATGTCTCCCACCAGAGCATGGCAGTGTCCAGCCCCTCCACATAATATTCATAGGGGGTCCTCCAGAGGGACACTGGATTTTAGGCTCACCCCCAGCAGCATCCAGCCACCCATAGCTACCCCCCTCCCATGGATGTCAGTTTCAAGGCCCTCCCAAGACAGCAGCTCTTGTGGCTGTTCCCATCCAAAGAGGGAGAAATGCCACCAGCACTGGTTTAGAAACATTTATTTTAAGAAACAGCAAATACAAAATCCCAATCCAAACCCAGTCGCTCAGTAGTGGTTCCGAAGGCACCAGGGCAGCAGCTAAAGCCCCAGGCCCATTTGCTCAGTAGTGGTACTGAATGCACTAATCACCCTGTTCACTCAGGGTGTCTGCAAAGGCACAAAAAGAAGCTGCTAACCCCCCATCTCTAATTTGACACCCGTGTGGAGGGAGAAAGAAGCAGCAGCAGCAGTGGATTTATTTAGAGACCAATCAAGTTAGTAACACAAAAAACCCTTCACATTATCAGATCCCCCATGGAAGGTGGCTGTACAGCAGGGACCAGGACAGGGCTCAGAAGCAGGAGGGTGGAGGGGCTGATGGCAGGGCCCCCGACCCAGCTGGGCTGGGGAGTCACTGAGGCAGGGATCCTGTCTGAGCCGATGATGAAATTCAAGTAGAGCATCCAGGTTGGGGTTGTATCCTCCCCCCACTTGCTCCTTGCCATAGATGGCAGCTCCTCGCCGCAGTGAATGGACTGACCCACCGGCGTGCGGACAGGGAGCCAGCCCCACAGCGACTCTACTCCCCCACCCCCTCCCACTATCAGCAGCAGCAGGGAGATGCTCCTACCGTAGCTACAGTCACCCTCATGTCCGGCCAGGGGAAGAGGCTGCCTCCCGCCCGTCGTGGCTCAGACACAAGGAGACCGTTCCCCTGGCATGGAGAGGGGGAGGATGAGTTCTGACCTTTGGCAAATCCAGACTTCTGGCCCTGAGGCCTCCAGACCCCTCTCCCAGGCCCCAACACCCTGCTTTCCCCCTTAGGCCAGACCCCCAGACCTGCTGAGGGCTACAGCCCCACTGGGAGCAGACAGGACAGGAGCCCAGTTGGGGTGGTGAGCCAGGCACCAGTGTCAGTCCAGGGAGCCGTGGGCAGAGCCAGGTGTCTCACGGGGGCCCCCTGTGTCCGTCTGGGTGGGGCAATCTCAGACATACATGGCTCAGGGACCAGTGGGGGTGGGGCAGGGAGCTCTACACCTGTCCAGAGAGCCACGTGTCTGTCCGAGACGGGATCCCAGGGAGTGGTGGGGGTGGGGACTAATAGATTTCAAGGCCAGAAGGGCCCATTGGGATCATCTAGCCTGATGTCCCATATAACAGGCCAGAGAACTTCCCCAAAACCCCAGGGAGCACCTACGTTGGGGTCTCAAGTACAGGGCCGGAGGAGCTGCAGGAGTGGGGAAGGGAGCTGTCTGTCTATCCAGGGAGACACGTGTCCACCTGTGCCAGGCTGTCAGACGTACAAGGCCCGGGACATAATGAAGCCCTGCTCGGGGGCACCCTCCCCAGAGGCGAAGGACAGGGCGTCATAGATTGGGTTGATCTGGTCCAGGTATTCGTCCTCCAGGCTGAGCCCCGTTGTTGCCGCTGGCTCCTTGTCCTCCAGTGTAGGCAGCTCGTGGTACCGCGGTAGGTCCTGCAAGGAGATGGATGGATAGATGGGGTGGGCAGCAGGGTCACCGACCCCTAGGGGATCCTCTGGGCTCAGACAGACGGATGGACTAGTGGGTTAGCGTAGGGGGGCTGGGAGCTAGAACTCCTGGGTTCTATGCTCAGCTATGGGAGAGTGTGACGGAGCAGGGCGGATTTGACCTGGGAATGTTGCAGGGGAGGTACATTGGGGATGGGAAGGAAGCTACCTGAGCAGTAAACTGAGCGGGGGGGGGGGGGAGAGAGCTGCTGGAGGAGTTTCGAGTTGCTGTTTTGGGCTGGGTGGTGAAACGCAGGGAACCCCAAGCTGGGTGCTAAGCTCCCTGCCCCCCAGAAGGACTTGTTTGAGTGTTTCTGATTGTACCTACAATCTCTGCTTGGGACGGTGTTCCTGTCATCTAATAAACCTACCGTTTTACTGGCTGCCTGAGAGGCACGGTGAATCTCGGGGAGAGGGGGGCAGGGTCCTGACCCCCGACACGCTCCTTGACAGAGAGAAGTGTAATCTAGTGGGTTAGAGTGGGGGGGCGGGGGGCTGGGGCTCTGGGGGGCTATCCCTGACTGTTGGGGGGGAGGGGGGGCGCCTTGGGGGGGGGGACGGAACAAGGGGGGGGAGAAGGGGGAGGGGGGAGAGAGCCGCGGGAGGAGTTTCCAGCTTCTGGTTTGGGCTGGGGGGCGAAACGCAGGGAACCCCAAGCTGGGTGCTAAGCTCCCTGCCCCCCAGAAGTACTTGTTTGAGGGTTTCTGATTGGACCTACAATCTCTGCTTGGGACGGTGTTCCTGTCATCTAACAAACCTTCCGTTTTACTGGCTGCCTGAGAGTCACGGTGAATCTCGGGAAGAGGGGTGCAGGGTCCTGACCCCCCACACGCTCCTTGACAGAGAGAAGTGTAATCTAGTGGGTTAGAGTGGGGGGGCTGGGAGCTAGGACTCCTGGGTTCTATGCTCAGCTATGGGAGGGAAGTGGAGTCTAGTGGGTTAGAGTGGGGGGGCTGGGAGCTAGGACTCTGGGGTTCTATCCCTGACTTTTGGAGGAGAGTGGGGTCTTGTGGTTAGAGCAGGGGTGGGGGGGTGTCTGGGAGTCAGGACTCCTAGTTTCTATGCCCAGCTGTGGGAGGGGAATGGGGTCTGGTGGGTTAGAGCAGTGGGGGCTGTGAGCCAGAACTCCTGAGTTCTGTCCCCAGCTCTGAAAGGGGAGAGGGGTGTTTTGGGTACAGCTGGGGCAGAGATTCCCAGAGGAGTTTCCAATCCGACCTGGTTGTTCTTGTCAGGGGTAATCCTAGTTGAGAGGATTGGGCACCTGATCCCGCTCCCCAAGACCCTGCACCCTTGCACACACCCCCGTCCCAGTAATTACCGGCTCTGTGGGATCCGCTGCAATGCTGGGCTCGAAGTAGGCAGCTTTCAGTGGGATGTTCTCAGCCTCGGGGGGATTCGAGACCTGGAATGAATCAGACACATTGAACCAGGCCAGAGCCAGCAGTGTGCTGGGCTGCTCATCCGAGCCGGGGAGAGAACCCAGGAGTCCTGCCTCCCAGCCCCCACCCTGCTCCCTGCTAGATACATCCCCCCTGCTCCTTGGAGGTAGCAGAGATGTGGCACCTACCAGCTCAGGGTCCTCAATCTTCTTCTGGGGCGGGGGCGGCTTGTAGGCTGGAGGCCCATCCAGGCTGGAGGGCGGGGGAGACGGAGGCAGAGAGGTTAGTGTGGGTGGGGGCAGGGAGGGGAAAGCATGTCCCTGAACGCCTACCCAAATTGCCTTCCTGATCCTCATCACCCTTCCTCACTTCCACCCCCTCTCCTCCTCCACCTCTCAGAACCCCCAAACCCCCTCTATATCTCTGACCCCCAGATTCCATTCCCCAAGCTCTGATTCCCAGACGCTCTCTGAGCCCCCTCCCCTGATCTTCCTGCCCAAACCCCGACCCCTGTACCCCCAGACACCACCCTTTTCCCCAAACCCCAACCCCTGCACCCCCAGACACTGCTCTGTTCCCTGAACCCCCAAACCCTGACCCCTGCGCCCACAGATACTGCCCTGTTCCCCAAACCCCGACCCCTGAACTCCCAGACACCGCCCTGTTCCCTGAACCCCAACCCCTACGCCCCCAGACACCGCCCTGTTCCCCAAACCCCAACCCCTGCACCCCCAGACACCGCCCTGTTCGCCGAGCCCCGAGTCGCTCACTCGTCATTGTCCTGCTCTGTGCGATTCTTCTGCTGCTGGCGGAAAATCAGGACCCCAGTGGCCACCACGGCCACGGCCACGATGGCAGCAATGATGCCGCCGATGATGCCCCCCGTGGTGCCTGCGCCAGCCATGTTGGGCTGGGCTAGGAGAGAGAGGAAGAGGGGGCGTGAGCGGGGGAGGGGTGGTGCCAGGGGGGGGGAGGGGCTGTCACCCCCCTGGCCGCTATGTGGCCCCCCAGGACATCCCATGGGCATGGAGGACAATTCCTCAGAATCCTGCATCCCCTCCACAGCCCCGCCCCTACCCTCACCCACCCTCCAGTCCNCTGGGAACAGGATTCTACCCATGGCGGGGGGGGACGGGGACTCCTGGGTCCCATTCCCAGCTCTGAGAAGGGAGTGGGGTCTAGTGGGTTAGAGCGGGGGCTGGGAGCCAGGACTCCTGGGTTCTGTTCCTGAGCACAAGGCTTGGGGGGGGGGGGGGGTGCAGAAAACCCCCGCCTCCCAGTTCTCCGGCCTGCAAACTCCCCTTCCCCCTGCTCTCCAGGGAGAACCCAGAATTACACACAGCCCCATGCATTATGCACAAGCAGCTGGGAGCGCCGGCTGCTTTGCCGCAACTCAGCCAGGCCGTTTCATTTCGTGTGCGGTGGGGGGGGAGCGGTTGCCATGTTGCAGAAACCCCCGTGGAGCCAGAGATCTCAGAGCCAGCAGGGACAGGCTGGTCTGGGCCTGGCCTCGCCCCATCCAGCAACCCTGTGTCAGGCTCCCTTAGCGAGACATACCCAAAGGCTGCCCCGGAAACCCTGCAGTTATGGGGGGTCCCTGGCCATGGGGAAAGCCCCTCCTAATTCGCACCAGGTGAGAGCTGACACACGGCCCAAAGCAGAGGGTTTAACATGCACTTGTAACTGTAAGTGACTCTGCCGGCTCCTATGGCTGTCCTGGGCGGTTAGTCGGTGGAGTCTCCTCCTACGCCGGGGAGGGGAGGTAGAGCGTAAGAAACAGGCCTGGGTCTCAGGACGCCTGGGTGCTGTTCCCAGCTGTCGCTGACTCCCTGGCTAACCTTGGTCCTGTCCCCGCCTCTCTCTGGAGCCAGTTCTCAGCTGGGAAAGGGGGATAAGAGCTCGGGCTGTCTTCCCGACTTAGACCAGGAACAATTCAGTACCCAGCCTGACAGGGAGCCCCCGTCTCAGCTGGGACCTGTGCAGAGCCTGGCACCACCTGCGGCCCCCACACTCAGAGAACGACACTCTCCCCACGTTCCAAAGGGGCCTGGTAATTTTGGGCACCCACCTCAACACCCCTGAAAAGGGAGCCTGGTTTTTCACAGGGCAGATGCTCAGTACTTAGCACCTCTCCCCTCCCAGAGCCAGGATAGAACCCAGGAGTCCTGGCTCCCAGCCCCCTTCCTGGCTCTAACCACTAGCCCCCACTCCTGAGGGCACAGCCAAGTCTCTGCTGAGACACTGGGGGGGGGGGGGCTTTGGTGCCTGTGCCGGGATGGCAGCAGGTGACTCATGGGATCCGAAACCCATCAGCTCTCACGGGGGGGAGGGGCCGTCTCAGCGTTCCCCCTCCCCCGCCACTGACGTGGGGGGGAATCGGAGCCAAGTTTCACTGTGTGCTGGAGGTGAAATACCAAAGCAATGAAACACTCACCCAGGGCCCCCCATCTCCAGGGCTGGGAATGCAGCAGTCCCCTTATCTTATCTCGCCGCCTCCCCCGTGGGAACAAAGTCCGGCTCCCTTGGCCTCACTCCACCGGGCCTGCAGCCAGCCCCCACATCCCCCCACGGTCCCCCCTTCTCACCCCACCCCCACCCCACCTGCAGACAAGCACTGGCTCTTCCCCCCAAGAATCAATGTGTGTCCCCCCCAGGGGCTCCAAACTGGGGTTTGTGTGACCCCAGACTCAGCACCCCCCTACGGGGCCCTGCGCAGCTGCAGCTGGACTGCTGCACTTCAGGTTTCACCTTGAGCCTTGGGGTGTGCCCAGCTCTCCTCCGCCCCCAGCCCCTGCCCCCCCAGGTGCCATGGGCCTGGGACGCCACAGCCCAGACCCTTGGCCTCCCCATCTCCCTCCTGGGCTCTGGGGCCGAGACACCCCCCCAGCTGAGACCCCCCCATCCCTCCACTCCCCATCTCCCTCCTGGGCTCTGGGGACGAGACACCCCAGCTGTGAACCCCCCCATCCCTCCACTCCCCATCTCCCTCCTGGGCTCTGGGGCTGAGACACCCCCCCAGCTGTGAATCCCTCCACTCCCCATCTCCCTCCTCGGCTCTGTGGCCCTGAGACACCCCAGCTGTGAACCCCCCAGAAGAGACCCCCCCCAACTGTGAACCCCTGGTCCCCCAGCTTCCCCCCTGGGCTCTGGGGCTCCAAGACCCCCCAGCTGTGAACCCCATTCCTATCTCCCGGGCTCTGGGGCCCTGAGACACCCCCCCAGCTGTAAACCCCCAGCCCCCTCCTGGGCTGTGGGGCCCCAAGACTCCCCCAGTTGAGACCCCCAACTTTGAGAACCCCAGTCCCCCAGCTCCCCGACCCTGAGATTCAGGGATCAGAGGACACTTCCCTGAGGGGCACATTACCAGAGGCCACAGGCACTGGGCAGGGAGGGTGATAGGATGCCGGGCTAGTGACCCCCGCCCAAAGGGAAGGCAGGATGGTCCAATAGTTAGGCCCTTGCCTAGGACTCAGGAGCCCTGAGTTCTGTCCCCTGCTCCCCCCAGCCTTTGTGTGCCTAGGAGGGTATGTCCCTTAGGGTGGGCCCATGGGGCAAAGCCCCTGCAGTGGTGAGTCTCCGGCCGGGGGGCTCGTGCTCTGTATGGGGACAGCCCCTGGGGGGAGGAGCAGTACAGCAAAGCGCGTTGAGATCCCCGGCTGAGCAGCGCTGGGTAAGAGCTGCCTGAACAGTTTCTCCCACCCTCCCCTCTCTTGGCAGGAAACAGCCGGGGGGGAAATGGTGTTTCCCTAGAAATGTTTTGATGAAATAGGCACCAGGCTTTGGCTTTTTTCTCCCTTTGCATAAACAGAAAAACAAACCTGTTCCATGTGACTGGTCAGCCCCACCTGCACTTTGCTACAGGTGGATCCAAAGGGTCCACACGTTATTGAACCATCTGCTGATCCTTCAGCAGCTAAGCAATTGCTACAGGCAGCTGCAGAATCCAACCGCTCCCTGCTAACTCCACAGCCCCCCGGAGAGATGGGCCAAGGTGGGGGGATGTCCCTTAACCCCCAGCTCCCGGAGTCACGGGCTGATGGCATGGGAGGGGCTCGGCTTGCGCACTTCACAAAAGGGAAGTTCTAGCCTGCGTGTTTTTGGGAGAAAAGCTACACGACATGGAGTGCGACCCCTACAGGCTCAGACAGACGCCAGAGAGAGGTCACAGAGCAGGAGCCCCCCGCGCCAGGCGCTGCACAAACACAGATGGGCTACATGTGTCTCTAACCTCCAGACATCCTCCCAGCAACCCCTTGCCATTGAGCCCTGGGAAAATCCCCGCTTCTCCCTGCAGCCCCACTTCCCTGCCAGGAATAAACATGGGCTATTTATACACCACAGCCACTTAGAACTACACCCGCAGCTCAGGAGAGCTGCAGAGAGGAAGTCACAGGACTTCCAGGAACGGACAGAGACGGGGGTGGGAGAGTCTCGGGGGTGGCGTCACCCACCGGTGCTTGAGGACTCGCCCTTTCACTTCTGCCTTCACCCCAAGGGATTCCCCTTGGGCTGCAGCACAGTCCCGGCACCCGACTGACATCCCCCCCGCCCTACAGTAACCCCCTGCCTAACATGCACCCCCACCCCCCAGAGACCCCCTGCCTAGCATGCACCCCCACCGAGACCCCCTGCTTAGCATGCATCCCCCCAACCCCACACAGACCCCCTGCCTAACATGCACCCCAACCTGAGACCCCCTGCCTAACATGCATCCCACCAACCCCCAGAGACTCCCTGCCTAGCATGCACCCCAACCTGAGACCCCCTGCCTAACATGCATCCCACCAACCCCCAGAGACCCCCTGCCTAGCATGCACCCCACCAACCCCACAGAGACCCCCTGTGTAGCATGCACCCCTCCTGTCATGACCTCATCCCGCACAGAAGTCCCCTACCTGGCATACACCCTGTCCCTGCACGGCATGCCCTCACCCAGCCTGCACCCACCCCGCAGGCTGTGACCAGCCCATCCCCCCAGATCTAGAGCCCAGCCCAGGGCTGGGAGAGAGGCAGGTGCTATTTTTAACTCAGGCAGCTTCAGCTCATAGTCTGGAAAGGGAGCCAGGGCCGGTCCCCTGCGGGGAGGATGGGGGGGGGGGGCATGGGGGGGCTGCACTCATGTAAAAGGGGAATGGCCCCGGTACAGCTGCTGTTACCCTTCAGCTCCCAGCCCTTGGGAGGGCTTCAGTTAATTGGTCTTTAGGCACCTACAAAAGCTGCCCTCAGATCCCCGCCCCATGCTACCCTTGGGGCTGGATCCGGGCAAGACAGGTGTCCCAGCCCCCTGCTGTGATTCAGCAAGACGAAGGCTCCCTGTCTGCCCCCAACCCCTCGCTTAGCCAAGGGGACGCTCAGCAAGAACATCAGGCAGGAGATTCCCAACGGATGAAAGGAAGCGACTCCCACCCAAGGCACGTGAGCCAGTGGAACTCACTGCTACCAGACATGGGCAGTCACCCAGGGAAAGAACACCAGCAACTTCTGGCAAGGTACTAACCCCCTTACACCCCCCAGTGTGGCGTGACACCGATCTCGAGGAGGGTCAGGATGAGGGGTGGGGGGAGTGGCCAATCATCACCCTGCAGGGTCTCACACCTCCCCTCTGACACACAGCACCGGATGGGAGACGGGATGCTGGGCCCTCACCTGGCAACAGGGCCGGCTCCAGGCACCAGCTGAACAAGCAGGTGCTTGGGGCGGCCACTCGGGAGAGGGGCGGCACGTCCAGCTATTCGGCGGCAATTCGGCGGAGGGTCCCTCACTCCCGCTCGGAGCGAAGGACCTCCCGCCGAATTGCCGCCGCAGATCGCAATCGCGGCTTTTTTTTTTTTTTTTTTTTTGCTGCCTGGGGCAGCAAAAACCCTGGAGCCGGCGCTGCCTGGCAACTGCTAGATTCCAAGCCTCAGCTATAAGGCAGCAGATCCGACCCTGGGCTGGGGGCGGGCGGGTCCCAGGCCTTTCCAGTGCTGTGAGGTACGATTAGGGAACTGTCGGCTACTGCCCAGTCCCAGCAAGCGTGGAACAGCTGCGAGCACTTCAAAGCCAGGAGCTGCCAGGTCAGGGCCAGGTCGGCCAAAAACCAACCGCAGGACTGACACCACAAGCTCTCAAGGGACATGGGGGCTGGAGGGGGGCTGCCCCAGGCCTGCAAAGCCAGAGCAGCACGGGGGAGGACAAGTCCCACAACAGATCACAGAGCCCGGGTCTCCCCAGCTCCTCCAGCCTGGGTGGGCGGCACTGGCAGCCCAGGTCACAGAGAATTAGGGGGATCCCGGCAGTGGGGGAGGTGGGTGGCAGAGGGGAAGGGGGCGGGGAATTCTGGCAGCGGGGGAGGGGGCAGCAGAGAATTAGGGAGGAGTGGAGGGAGGAGCCCCAATACAGAACCCAGGAGAGCAAGTCAGTCTGGGGGCCCCTTACTGGTGTCCTGGCTCCCCCACCCTGACATCTGGCCCCAGGTCCTCTCAACATGGCCTCTGCACGAACCATAAACCACATTTCACACCTGAGCAGTTGCTGCTTGTGGTGACGCAGGCCTGAAACCACAGACACCTGCAGCGACACCCCCAGGCCTCCCTAGTCCCACAGGGTGGGCCCAGTCCACCAGGCCGACCCTTCCCCCGTCAGACGGGCTCCCGCCCGGCCCGGAGTCTAGGAAGGCACAACAGGGAGCAGGGCGCGAGAACGGCAGAATGTGTGCGGTGCTGACAGAGCCGGGCGACCCCCCTGAGCCGGCCACCGACCTGGCAGCTACCAATAAAATGGGCACTTCCCAGGTTTTCCAACCGCCCCAGAGCAGGCTGGGTTTGGGAAGTGGGTCCCACCAGTAGCGGCGCCAGCTCTTCCGGTGCCCTAGGCGGCGGAAGGTCCCGCCCCCAAAATGCCGCCCCCAACACCGGCGGCGGAAGGTCCCGCCCCCAAGTTTCTATGGGCGGCCGGGGCGCCAGCGCCCCCAAAATAGCAGTGCCCTAGGCGACCGCCTCGGTCGCCTAATGGGTTGCGCAGGCCCTGGGTCCCACTGACGCTTTCCGTCACCCCACACACTGCATGTGAGCTGGGGGTGTGTGTCTGATGTTCCCACCCTTCCCCCACAGGGGGGATTTTTTGTTTTGTTTTGATTAAAAAGGAAATTTCTGTGACCGCACAATGAAAAGCACCAGCTGTTTCGGTTGGAAAGTTTGGGGTTTTTTCCTGCCCACAGAAGTCGTTGCTGTCCATCTCTAGATGGTCGGCGATTCGCTGTCCCATTACACACACCCTTAAATATATGGAGATATACCTATCTCCCAGAACTGGAAGGGACCCCGAAAGGTCATCGAGTCCAGCCCCCTGCCTTCACTAGCAGAACCAAGTACTGATTTTGCCCCAGATCCCTAAGTGGCCCCCTCAAGGATTGAACTCACAACTCTGGGTTTAGCAGGCCAATGCTCAAACCACTGAGCTATCCCTCCCCCTTCTATACCCCTTCAGCGCAATGCCCCATAGACACCTGTCACCCCGCTAACAATGCATTTCCAGTGTGCCCCTGGTTGGCTCCCTCCCACACCCACCCTGCAGTAATGCACGCGCCCTCCCCCACTCACCTCCTGTATGAGCTCCCAGCACGCCCACCTTGGCACCGTGCCCCCCCAGCACACCCGCCTTGGCACCGTGCCCCCCCAGCACACCCGCCTTGGCACTGTGCGACCCCCCAGGACACTCGCCTTGGCACTGTGCGACCCCCCAGGACACTCGCCTTGGCACTATGCACCCCCCCCACACACACCCTTCACGGTGCCGCATGCCCCCCCAGCACGCCCACCTTGGCACCGTGCCCCCCCCACCTTAGCATCGTGCCCCCGCAGCACACCCGCCTTGGCACCGTGCCCCCCCCACCTTAGCATCGTGCCCCCGCAGCACACCCGCCTTGGCACCGTGCCCCCCAGCACACCCGCCTTGGCACCGTGCCCCCCCCACCTTAGCATCGTGCCCCCGCAGCACACCCGCCTTGGCACNCTTGGCACCGTGCCCCCGCAGCACACCCACCTTGGCACTATGCACACACACACCCCGCACACCCTTCTTGGCACCGTGCCCCCCCAGCACGCCCACCTTGGCACCATGCCCCCCCAGGACACCCGCCTTAGCGTTGTGCTCCCCCAGCATGCCCACTTTGGCACTGTGCGACCCCCCCAGGACACTCGCCTTAGCACTATGCACCCCCCCACACACACCCTTCATGGTGCCGCATGCCCCCCCAGCACGCCCTCCTTGGCCCCATACACAGCTGCCCTCCCAAACACACCTGCCTTCATGCACATGCCCCCCCCCCAATAATGCAGACTCTTCCCTCCACCACCTGCGCAGCCCTTGGTGCTGTGCCCCGCCCCCCAAAATACTCTTTTCAGCTCCCCACCCCCAGAGCAATGAGAAGAGACAGGGCTGGGCCTGGGCTCCAAGGAGACTTTATTACACAGAAAATGGAGACAGACGGTGATGGTGCCATAGCAACCAGTACACTACGAAAATAACCGCTCTCGGGGGCTCAGGATATTTACACGGAGGGGGCGGAGTAGCTGGCACCGCAAGACACAGTGGGGGGAATAGTGCGTGGGGGGGGGGGGGGGGTAAACAGTGTGTCACACAGACACTGGGAGACAAGGGAGAAATGGCACTCCCTAGGGCATGTGCATACTGGGTGCCCCAGGGCCATCCACCCCCAAAGCTGGGCAGGTCACAGACATAGGGTGCGCCTTGGGGAAGCCCCCCCAAACGGAGAGGGAGTCATGCAGACTCTCCCGCTCTCATTCCAGGTGGGGCAGAATCAGGCAAATCACATCTTGAATCCAGGGAGCTGCGTGGGTCTTTTAAAGGGGGAGGGTCTGTGTTCCCCCATTTCCAGCCAGGCTGGGGCATCCCGGCACAGCCCCAGTCCCCCCCCGCTGACGCCTGGCTCAGGAACTACTCTATTGTACAAAAACCAAGGCATCAGCACAAACCTTCCTGTTGGGGGGGGGGGGGCATCTCCCCATCCTGCCCCCCTTCCCGGCACTCCGGGGTCCCCAGCCCCATGTGTTCACCCAGAGCAGCGCGTCCCCATCCCAGCACATGGGTGTCAACGGAGCCTTTCCCCCAACACAAGGGCGCAATTCCCCCCACCTGGCCAGGCAGCCGAGACCTGCCTACTGCCTGGGGCTGGCGGGATCACGAGTCAGGAGTCCAGCGTCCACGGCCCCCCAGCAGCCTGTCGCCCCCTGGGAGTTTCCGCAGCCCCCTGAGTTAATCCATCTCTGCTCCCCAGATTCTCTCGTCCTCGCCCGCGAGGGGTTCACCCCCCATTGTCTTGGCTCCCCCCAGGGCAGGGCGGTCACACGTAGACAGCCATCTTGGAGATGACGGACCCGTCGTGCTGCGACTCCATATCGTCCTCCTCATAGTCGCTTGGAGCGCCGTGCCCGGGGTGGGCGCTGAGCCGCAACATGGGCCCCACCTCGTCAAGCCGCTCCTGCTCCTCCTCCTCCTCGCGCCGCTGGCCGGGGTAGCTGTAAGGGCCGGGCCGCTCCCCGGGGGCCCCCTCGCCCGGCGTGGCCTTGAGGGGCCGGTCCAGCTCCGAGTCGGGGCGGTAGATTGAGTTGGGGGGCGGGGCAGCCCCATTGCCGAAGACGCGGGTGGTGGGGTCATAGACGCCCTTGACAGGGGGGCGGGCGCGGCGCCGGCGGAGCAGGAAGAATACCAGAGCCCCCAGCAGGGCGAGGGCCAGGATGCCCCCGACGAGGCCCCCAGCCACGGCTCCGGCGCTGCTCTGCAGCCTCACGGGGTGCTCTGGAGTAGAGAAAAGACGGGGGCAGGGGGTCACTCTCCAAGCTTCGGGGGAGGGGGTGTTGCTCGCCACGTGCCGCTGGGCAGAAGAGCCGCGGATGGAGCCGTTGGGGGCGGGGGGGAGGGTCGTGGCGACCCCTTTGTCATCTGAGGCGGCGCTTCCATGCAGAGCCGGGTCCTCCTGGGGCCAAGACGGGGTCTCCCCTCCCTTCCCCGCTCTGCCCAGCGCCCCACAAACTCACACCCCGCCCAAGCCCACAATGCACCTGGGCCCCTGCATGCCCCCCTCCCCACAATGCACCTGGCTGTTGGCACATGCCCCACCCCACCTGGCTGTTGGCACACACCAAGCCCCCTGCCCCACAATGCACCTGGCTATGGACACATGCCCCACCCCCACAATGCACCTGGCTATTTGCACACACCAAGCCCCCTGTCCCCCTCTCCACAATGCAACCAGCTGTTGGCACATCCCCCATCCCCTGCCCCACAATGCACCTGGTTAGTGATATATGCCACACACACACTCCCCGACAAAGCACCTGGTTTGCCCTGCCCTCCCACAATGCACTTGGGTATTAACTGCCCCCCCCCCCCCTCCTTGACCCCATACTAATGCTCACACATGCTGCCTGGCTGCTGCAGGAGCATCGCACCTGGGTGCAAATCCTCAGGGCAGATAATTATTGGCACGGGACAGTCACAGGCATCCCCATCCCCGCAATGCTGCCCAGTCACACCAGAGCGGTAACAGCGGGAGGGGCCAGGAACAGGACCCAGGAGTCCTGAGGCCAGCCCAGCCCCCGCCTCCCACCCCTAAGAACCAGAGAGAGAACCCAGGAGTCCTGAGGCCAGCCTAGCCCCGACTCATTAGGAGAAGCTGAAGTTGGGGGACATTACCCCAGCTCCCGGGCTGTGAGACCCCTGAGGAGGTGGGGGAGTGAGGGGAAGAGCCTGCAGCTTCCAGCAGGGGTGTGGGACAGCCCACCTCACCCCCAGAAGAGACATTCCCCAAGCAGCTTCCACCAGCTAAGCGGGGCCTCTGCCCCCCCTCGCAGCCCCTCCCTCGCTCACAGGGCACGGGCTCAAGCAGGAACCAGAGCAATGCCTTGGGGAGAGGGGATGAAGTGGGGGGTGAAGGGGGGGCATTTGCAGGGACACCTTCTCCCCCCCAGGACGGGCCCCTTCGCCTCCCAGGGCATGACAGAGACACCCTTCCCGCACCCCTGTGAGCCCCACCCCCTGGAACTTCCCCAATATCCCGCCACCGTCCCCTGGGAGCCCCCCACCCCCTGGCACACAGACACCCCCAGCCCTGGACGAGCCTCCCACCCCCACCCCGCGCTCCTCCAGCCCTTTGAACAGACCCTGGACCCAGATCACACCCGTCACCCTGCTGGGGGAGGGGACACTCCCCATTCTCAGCCCCCGGGGAAGGACCCCCGTGCACTCACCCCGTGCACTCACCCCGTGCACTCACCTCGCACCAGGACGGTCTGCTCGACCCGTGTCGTCCCCACGCTATTAGTGACCTGGCAGATGAAGGTCGTGTTCACCGCCACGTCCACCGACTGCACCACCAGCCGGTCGGCCTGGACCTGCACCGTGGGGGGCAGCGACCCACTGGGGCTGGGGGAAGGGAGGGGAGGGGAGAGACTGGTTAGAGACCAGGGCAGGGGGGTCTGACTCCCAGCATACCCACCCCACGCCCTTCTCAGACCTGGGGTTTGTCCTGGCTCCCAGCCCCCACCCCCTGCTCTAACCCACTAGACCCCACGCCCCTCCCACAGCCGGGGATAGAACCCAGGAGTCCTGGCTCCCAGCACCCCCACCCCCTGCTCTAACCCTAGACCCCACGCCCCTCCCAGAGCTGGGGATAGAACCCAGGAGTCCTGGCTCCCAGCACCCCCACCCCCCGGCTCTAGCCATTTTACTCCTTCGGGTGTGCATTCAAAGCAGGAACAACCCACAACATACTTGCTGCCGTCACACCATGGGGAGCGGGGGGNCGACCCCACGCCTCTCCCAGAGCTGGGATAGAACCCAGGAGTCCTGGCTCCCAGCCTCCCCTCCCCCCAGCTCTAGCCATTTTACTCCTTCGGGTGTACATTCAAAGCAGGAACAACCCACAACATACTTGCTGCCGTCACACCATGGGGAGCGGGGGGCAGAGGGAGACCCGGGGGGCGGGGGGGCAGAGGGAGACCCGGGGGGCGGGGGGGCAGCCACTGGCACAACAGTTCCGAGCTCTGTGCCAGGGGCTGGGTCGGGCCCCCCAGATAACCCGAAGTGTGGCTCCCATACACCAACCCCCACCCCCAGCCGCTCTCCTGTCAGCCCGGCCTCCGAGTGACCCAGCAGCCGGCTGCCCTGCTCCTAGCCGGGGGTGGGTGCAGCTGTTCCTCCTGGGTGGGGCAGAATAACTGGTTCAGACCCATCAGCCTCCCGGGCCTTGAAGAGGCAGGGACAGAACGAGACAGCCCCCTCCCAGCCAGCCGAGTCTGCCACAGGGACAGGCCAGCCCAGGGTGAGGGGCCCGCCCACAGACAGTGCCCAGGGCCCCTTGCTAGCCTGGCTGTGGGAGTTTGGGGCCCCGCTACCCAGCAGAACAGGACCTGAGGCCTCTCTCAACCTAGAAAAACAGGTTTGCGAGATGGTTGATGTTTTCATTTCCTCCACCCGATGGGAGCAGCACCGTGACCCAGGACCTGCCACCCCTCCTTTAAACGTAATCCCTTTGGACCCTGGAACATCCCTTCTCCCACAACGGGGGCAGAACCCAGGAGTCCTGGCTCCCAGCCCCCCTGCTCTAACCCTCTAGACCCCATTCCCCTCCCAGAGCCAGAGAAAGAACCCAGGAGTCCTGGCTCCCAGCCCCCTTGCTCTAACTCACTAGACCCCAATCTAGGATAGGAGTCAGCCGGTGTGTTTGTGGAGGGGGGGGGGGGTCTAACAGCAGCATCTCCTCCCCCATAGGCCTGTGCAGGGACTCACGTGCTCCAGGAGTAATGGGTGGGTTTGGGGTTCCCTTTGGCTGCGCATCTCAGCACGGCCTCGCTCCGGCTCACGTACCAGTTGTCATCATAGCCATCGATAGTGACTTGGGGGGGGTCTGTGGAGAGAGCAGAGGGGTCGGTCAGACTCTGCCAGCTGCCTTTGGGGCCCGAGCTATCCCTGCCCCACAGCCATGGAGAGAACCCAGGAGTCCCGGCTCCCAGCCCCTGCCCCCACTCTAACTCACTAGACCCCGCTCCCCCACCAGGGACAGGGATAGAACCCAGGAGTCCTGGCTCCCAGCCCCCCAACTCTAGCCCACTAGCCCCCACTCCCCTCCCAGAGCGGCAGATGGGACCCAGGAGCCCCGGCCCCGTCACTCACACAGCACGGACAGCGTGACGGGGATGTTCTCCGGCACAGCCAGTGTCTTCTGGCTGATGACGCAGGTGATTTGCTGCTGGTCTGCCGCCGCCGTGGGCACCATGTTGAACTGGCTGGTGACGGTGACGGTGCCGTCTCCGTTGGTCACCTCGGAGGTATTGTTGTTGCCGGGGAGGGCGGAGAACCACTTGATGTGGGCAGGAGGTTTGCCGTTGGCTGAGGTGCAGACGGCCACCGGGATTGTGGTGTTACCCGCCACCACCTTCCGCGACTCCGCCGTGTTGGTGGGCCTGGCTGGGGGGACCAGAGGGCAGGGTTAGCCAGCAGTGTTCCCCAGGCTCCTCCAGCCAAGATCGGGGATCCCATTGCACCGGGCGCTGCACAGAGATTGGACTTGGCCAAGCTCCATGGGAGCTGAACCAGGAGTCCTGAGTCCCAGCCCCCCAGACCCTCCTAGCCAAGATCCCGTCCCTGAAAATCCCTTTCCCAACAGCTGCCCACCAAGACTGTCTCGGTAGCCATGCCTTATGATGCTTTCCCCATCGTTAATTAAAGCAATTAGCACAGGAAGTTCTGCCCATGTCAGACACAGGTACGAGGAACCCCGAGGCACCGATTTCACCACTTCCCCTGCCCTGGGAGCGGCACAGGCTGCATCTGATCCCAGGGGCATCCTCACAGACCATTCACTGAGAAGATGGGACCCACAGGCCAAACCATCAGCCCCATACGCCCTTCCCCACATGAGAGCCAGCGCCCCCTAGAGGGGAAGGTCTGTATCTCATTCCCCCACCCCAGCCAGTCCCCTGCTCAGGGGCAGGATTAGCACAACCTAGAGGGGAAGGCCCCATGTGCCATTCCCGCGTGCCCCCCCCCCCCAGTTCCCCACCTTGGGCGCCCCCAGAGACAGACCCTGTGCACCCCTCACCCAGGATGCTGAGCGTGGTGACCCCATCCTCGTTGCCATGAGGGTAGGTGGCGAATTCACAGACGTAGGTGCCCTCATCACTCATGCGCAAGGGGTGGATGATCAGCGTGGCATCCTGCAGGGAGACGTTCAGAAACCGGATCCTGCCGCTGTTGTCCAAGGGGAAGTTGGGCTTGTGGTCCGGGAGGTAGACAGCCACGTTCTGCTTCTTGCCCCCCATCTCCTTCATCCAGGTAACCTGGCTGACCTTGATGTCGGGGCTGGTGGCTGGGAAGAGGCATTGCAGCATGGCCTCATCGCCCACGTAGCCCGTGACCTCATCCCGGACCTTCACCCGCTGGGTCAGCACCACTGTGTGTGGAGAGACAGAGCCAGTTAGCAGGGGGCGGGAGGGAATGGCCCTACTCCAGCTGCTAGACCCAACGCCGCTCCCAGAGTTGGGAGGGAACCCTGGAGTCTGCTCTCCCAGACCCTCCTGATTTGACCCACTGGACCCCACTCACCTCCCAGAGATAGAAATGAGGACTCCTGGTTCCCAACCCCCCTGCTCTAACCCACCAGACCCCATTCCTCTCACAGAGCCAGAATAGAACCCAGGAGTCCTGGCTCCCAGCCCCCTGCTCTGACCACTAAACCCCACTCCCCGCTCAGAGCCAGGAAGAGAACCCAGCCCCCCGGCTCTAACCACTAGACCCCACATCCTTCCCAGAGCCAGGACAGACCCAGATGTCCTGATTCACAGCCTAGAGAGAGACTCAGCTGGTTAGTGATTGTGGGGGAAGAACAAGAGAGACACCCCCATGAGTATCCCACTCTGAGCTCCAAGCCCCTGCAGCCCAGAGCTGGCCAGCTGCTTGCTGGGGACGCCCCTCTGGCAGGGAGATGTGGAAGTCTGGGAGCCACAAACCCAGGGAGTTACTGGTGGGTTTGGAGGGATAATTCCGATAGGAGCCATTTAAGTTGCAGGTGTTATTCTGGGGTCTGAATAGATGATCTAATGGTCCCTCCGCCTATGGGCCTGCTTTACCTGCCCGCCAGGGATCCTTCTACCCACAGATCCAGAGCGATTCAGGTCAGAAGGGACCGTTCGGTCTTGCAGTCTGACCTGCTGTACAGCACAGGCCAGGGAATTCCACGCGTCCCCCTGCACAAACCCGCATCTCAGTGAGAACCCACCACTTCCCATGGGAGTCCCTCCCAATCCACTCAGAATTGGTGCCTTGTTTCCAATTGCACCACGTCTGGCTTTACCGTCCAGTCACTGGCTCCTGTTCGGCTTCTCCGCTAGGCTCAGAGCCTTTCAGTGCCTGGGACAGTCACCTCCTCAGGGGCATTGGAGCAGTGTGAATGGAGGGGTGCCAAGAGCCACTGAACCAAACTGGAAACTCTGCATATGATGGAAACCACTTCAACCCCCCCGACCCCTGCACCTCATGACCCTTGTGAGACACTAGCCAGACCGAGCACGCTCAGTCTCACTCCAAGGCATCTTCTCCAGCCCTCAGATCATTTCTGCAGTTCTTCTCTGCCCCTGGGTTTAACTCAATGGGTTTGGGCCACGCAAACCAACGCTCCTGTTCCTGGGTCGTTTGCCCAAGTAACGACGCCTGGGCAAGGGCTGCACAGGGAATTGCACAGACAGAACTGAACGCGGCAGCTTTGTAAATGGTACAACTGCATGCTTAGACCTAAGCCTGCCTCCAGCCAGCCCGGAGTGTCCACAGGGCCGTTTACACTAGTTACCTGAATCCATTTAAACCCAGATCTTAAACAGGTGCAGCTCTGCGTATAGACACGGCCAAGGGACAACTGGGGCCAGTTCAGAAAAGGGAAAAGCTAGGCTGCACCATGGAAAATATCACGACAGAGAGATGGATCAGGCTGGGGAATTGTCTCCCCAAAGGAAGAGCTGGGAGCCCCAACATTGGGCCAGGGGTGCCTGTATAAATAGCCCCATTCCCCACCCGGTCAGGGATGCGATGGGGAGCTTGACTCTCTCCGTGTTTCGCAAGCCCAGCGCACCAGGAGCTGCACCAGATGAAGATCTCTTCTGACGTGCAAGCGCGCAGTTTAAAGCGCCGTCACCCTCCCGCACCCCGATCCAGAGTGAGGGAGAATCGAGCCGGGGCCGCAGCAGTGGGACATGGGAACATTTTTAGCCCAGCCAGCTGAGCGCTGCTACAGGTGCTGATCAAATGCAGTCCATTTAACAGGCTCCCCCGCACCCGATTGGTTCATCCCACTAACCGGAGACAGCGCTGCTCTCCCAAGGAGACCCAGGCAGGGTCTGGGAGCCTCCCTCGGCCGTCTGTCTGTCCAACGTGCTGTTGTATTCCAACACAGAGACACCCACGTTCTATCCACACCCCCACACCTGCATGCACAGATACAAGGCTTCCTCCTCTCCCTGGACAGTCACTAATCTGAAATTTTCGTGACTCAGGGCCACAAAAAAACCATTGTTTTTGTTTCTTAAACTCTTCTCCCCTGCCCCGATTCGACTCGTTTTGCCTTCTGCTTTCTGAGCTGTTTTCTTGTCTCCTGACACACACCTTCCCCCCGCCCCAGCCAGGAGAGCCAGAATGGACTTTTTCCAAACAAAAGCGGCGAGTCTCAAATAAATCACATGACCCTGGGAGCTGGGTCAGCCACAGTGCTGGATCTCCCCCCTCCCCCAGTGTGCATCTCCACACCCCACATGTGCGTCTCTATGCAGACATCCCTGCTTCCCCCGTACCTGCACGGCTGTATCCATACAGACTGCGTGTTTCCACACACAGGCGTGCGGGCTGACGGCACGGCGCATTTTCAGGCTGCTAAAGCTGGTCTGGCTCAGACTTTGCTGTCTGAGCCACTTCCATTGATTCAGCTTCGCCCTCACATGCCCAAGACATTGCCCCGATTTCATGAACCCCCAGCCCCCAGCCAGGAGGACACGCGCTGCAGATCGGGAGCTGCCTGCTTCCGGTTAAGCAGGTAAGAGCCTTGGGTCTGAGGTCAGAGGGCCCAGACACAGATTAGCCCCAAAGGCCCCCAGCTCCAGCGGTACCAGCCCCACGCTGCAGACACACCACGGGGCTGAAGACGTGCCAGCTCTGCGGGTGTCCTGGGACGGGTGTCCCCCAGCGTGGTTTGGGTTTGCCCCAGAGCTGCAGCTTATCTCCTTGCGCCAGTCCTGACGCCCGTTCCCAGTGCAGACAGCAGTGCGGGGCCTGCCAGCCACCACCTCCCTTACACGCACCCTGTCCCAGACCACTGCAAGACTTAGAATACCCCATGGATAGGAAATGCCTCACTCCCTGAGCCAGCCAGTCCCATTCCCCACCCCACTCTGAGCCAGCCCATCCCCCCCCATCCCCACCAGGCTGCAGCTCCCAGATAGGGATTCCCCCTTGGTATGACTCACACACACAGCCCCACCTATCCTCTGAGAGATCACACGCTCCCACCCCAACCTGGCCCACAGCCTCATGGGAACTGACCAACATCTTGTCCTACAGCTCTGTGCCAGTCCCAGGCCTGGTGCCGTCAGTGGCTCCCTGCTGGCCCCGGGGGGAGGAAACAAACTGCTAATAAATGCTTCATACCTCAGAAAACCTGTTACTCACCAGACAGCTGGTAAATGACTCACCACCATCACATAGTGAGTTGGCAGCAAAGCTACAAATGGAACCTGGCTCCCAGCCCCCTGCTCTAACCACTAGACACCACTCCACTCCCAGAGCCAGGGACAGAACCCAGGAGTCCTGACTCCCAGTCCAGCCCCTTAATGACTGGCCCATTCTCCTCCTCCAGCAGAGCTGTGAGCCTGTGTCCATCCAGGCTAGGAGCACTCAGAGCATAGTATCTGGGCAGGGATTTCGGGGACATGGATGCAAATCCAACACACACACACCCCGCATGTCCCCTGCTGCAAAGGAGGTGAGGACAGGGGTGATGCAGCCCAGTTCTCCCAGCATTTCCAGGCTGCTGGGTAAGGTGCCAGCTCTTCTGCTTCACAGACAGTAACCTATTGTCCCTGCCACAGCTTCCTTCCTGTTTGGCTGGGAGGACATGGGACACTTTGTTTCCACGCGCACACACACACACACAGATACACACACACACCCTCCACCCAGACAATGCAGAAAAGGGAAAGCAGCGTGCCTCCGTCAGCAGGGAGTAAAGGACAGAGAGATCAGAGCTGAGGAAGCTCCCACTCCCTGAACAGGGACGGGGAAAGAATTGGTCATACTTTAATCACTGTGGCTGGCCTGACTCAGCACACTACAGCCTGGATAGAAGCCAGGAGTCCCGCTCCCAGTCACCCCGGCTCTAACCACTAGACCCCACTCCCGTCCCAGAGCTGGGATAGAACCCAGGAGTCCTGCTCCCAGTCACCCCGGCTCTAACCACTAGACCCCGCTCTCCTCCCAGCACCCCTCTCTCAGGCTGGCTGTGGGATTCACTCGCGGCTCCCTCCCTCCGCTAGCTCTGCCGAACCATAACCTTTTGGGCTGCAATTTCCCCTCTTCAGCCCCTCCAAAGAAAACCCGCGTTGTGGGCTGGGGCTCAGGACACCTGGGTTCACTTCCCAGCCCTGCTGCTAGCTCCGTGTGACCAGGGCCAGTCCCTGCGTCTCCCAGAACCTCACTTCCCAGCTGTAATGTGGGGAGATGATCCTGCCTTGGGCCACTTAGACTGCGAGCATTTTGGGCCAAGGATTGCGCCTAGCTATGTGTCTGCCCAGCACCGAGCCTCACTGGGGGGCCCTTCCGATCTCTGCCAAGGGAGGCAGCACCAGGCACAAGGGGGGGGCCCCCAACCTCAGCCTGGGGGGCCAACACCCAGCACAATAGGGGTCCCCGATCTCTGCTTGGGGGGCTGAACAGCATCCGGCACAATGGGGGGGACCCATTTCGATCTCGGCCGGTGGGAGCCTGTACAGTGCCCAACACGACTGGCACCCCCCCTCCCCCGCCAGAATCATGCTCAGTCCCTCCACTGCATTTCGTCTGGGAGGGCGAGGTCTGTGCAGCACCCGGCGCGACAGGGGGAGTGGGGCCCCTCAGCCCTGTGGAACAAACAAACCCTAATTGCACCATCTCTGTGCTCCACTTAGATCAGTTTGAGAAACGAGAGAGGAAAAAGGCTCCAGGCAGATTTTTTTGCCTGATAGTTTTGCTGCAGAAGAAAAGGCTTTTTTTGTTCCCAGTCAGCTAAGGGATCTTTGCAAGAGAGAAATAGGCACACAAAAGACAGACGGCCAATGGGACAGACACAGACAGTTTCACTTTTTAAAAATAGCCATAGCTGCTGAGACTAGCCTGGCAAACGCACCCACCCCCAAGCCCCTCTCCGCTCCGCCCCGGCTTTCAGAGCCCTCTCTTAGGATTCGTCCCTCTGTAGGACGATTATCCCAGTGAGCCGGGCACGCAGACCCCCTGCCCGTAATGGGAAGCGACAGAGCCATCTCGAGCTGCGCGCCGCAGTCAGTCTAATTCTAAGAGCGTGAATGAAGCGGCCCCTAATTTAATAAGAAACCAGATCGAGCGTGAGGCGGGAGCATTAAAAATTCAGTTTTACATGAGGGGAAAAACAAAAACCTGAAACCGAAAAGGAGGCGGCGGAAGGTAATTGCAGAGCTGCATTATATCCTCCACTGCTCGGGGAAGCTCCCAGAGACCCCGACTGAGCTGAGATCAACCTGGCCTTTGTAGGGGCTTGGTTAACCCCTTTTTCCTGGCTTTATAATTACAGTCTCTAACCCAAATCTCCCTCTCTCTTCCCTTCTCAAATCTACATTGCTAAATAGCACTGTTGTGTTGCTGTTAAATGCCCCCCCAGAGGTGCATCTCAGAGCCAGGCAAGAGAGCCCTGTATAAACAGCCCCCATGCCCCACCCCAGAAGCAGCCACATCTCAGCACAGCAGGTACAGGGTAAAGGCAAGCAGCTGGTATTGCCAGCCATGCCCACGCCCCCAAACTGTGGTGGCAAGAGGCACCTGTTCCTCATCAGGAACATTTGGGGAGGGTGTAGGGAAGGGGAAGAGAACAGAGAAGGGGGACCAGGACGGTCTCTGATTTTCCCTCTCCCTGCAGGAACGGGGCCTCCAGCTGAGTCAACAGGATCAGATAGTAGCAGCCGGGGCGATGCCCCCAGCAGCCGCATGCACCCGATAAGATTCCCACCGCAGTGGGCGAGCCGGGGAGGGGGCTAGCAGCACCCCCCATGCTGCTGCAGAGCTCCGTGGACAATGCTGGCTCCGCACCGCAGCACGGGACAGGGGGAGGGGCTCACTACGGCTCCGGCACCAGGAAGGGGCAGGTTACATATAAAAGGCCCCTTCCCACTTGGCAGTTCAGGCACCGGGGCCCGTGGGGGGGGAGGGGGAGAGGGACTGACAAGGCCCTGAAGCACTGGGTGCTCGAGTGTGAGGCAGGGGCGTGGGGTGGGACAGCAGCCAGATGGAAACAGGCATTGGGAAGAGAGGACAAGAGACGCCCATGCATAGATGGGGGAGGCGGCACTCCGGCCATTGTTAGGGGCTGGGAGCCAGGACTCCTGGGTTCTCTCCCCATCTCTGGGAGGGGAGCGGGGGCTGGTGGGTTAGGTCAGGGGGGGCTGGGGGCCAGGACTCCGGGGTTCTCTCCCCGTCTCTGGGAGGGGAGGGGGGTTTAGTGGTTGGAGCAGGGGGGGCTGGGAGCCAGGACTCCTGGGTTCTCTCCCCGGCTCTGGGAGGAGCAGGGGTCCAATAGTTGTAGCTACAAGAATGGATGGGGGCCCCACTGTTAACTAGTTTGCCCTCCTGGCCGGCCTGACACAGCAGGTCAGACAAGATATTCACAACAGTCCCTTCTGGCTTGGACGATCTATGAATAACCCAGGCCAGGGAACGACACACAGCGACTCATCCTCTGCAGCCGAGCGTTAACACAGGGATGACACTAACGCGCACTGAGGCCCTCAGGTCTGCGGGGCAGAGACTGTCTCATCATGTGTCTCTCCCCCCAAATGCAGCCTCTCGGCACTACTGCAAAGGGTGAGCAGCGCACACAGGAAACCGACACAGGAGCCCTTCACATTCCCAGCTCTGCTATGATGCAGGGAACCAAACACGAGACTTGCCGCGTCCGTGGGCTGGCAGGAGGCAGGTCCCAGTTCCCTGGCCACCAACCGTCTCAAGGGGGTGATCTCCGAACCGGGATGGGGGCAGGGAGTCACCCTGAAGGGCTCGGGGGGACCTGAGCGCATTCCCCTGCCTTGACTGTGCTCAGATAACCTTTAGCACAATGGGCGCTGGGCATGCCCCTCGCAGCCACGACTATACAAAGGACACACTAATCCTTAATGAATACAGATTTAATGCCAGCTATCCACAGGGATCGGTCCTGGGTCCGGTTCTGTTCAATATTCTTCTTCAGTCATTTAGAGAATGGCATAGAGAGCGAGGACACTTACAAAGTATGCGGACGATACCAAGCTGGGAGGGGTTGCAAGTGCTTTGGAGGACAGGATGAAAATTCAAAATGATCTGGACAAACCAGAGAAATGGTCTGAAGTAAATAGGATGAAATTCAATAAGGACAAATGCAAAGTACTCCACTTAGGAAGGAACAACCAGCTGCACACGTACAAAATGGGAAATGACTGCCCAGGAAGGAGTACTGCGAAAAGGGATCTGGGGGTCATAGTGGACCACAAGCTAAGTATGAGTAAACCGTGTAACAGTTGCATAAAAAGCAAACACCATTCTGGGATGTCTTAGCAGGAGTGTTGTAAACAAGACACGAGAAGTAATTCTTCCGCTCTGCTCTGTGGTGATTAGGCCTCAACTAGAGTATCGTGTCCAGTTCTGAGCGCCACATTTTAGGAAAGATCTGGACAAATTGGAGAAAGTCCAGAGAAGAGCAACAAAAATTATTAAAGGTCTAGAAAACATGACCTATGAGGGAAGATTGAAAAAATTGGTTTTGTTTAGTCTGGAGAAGAGAAGCCTGAGAGGGGACACGATAACAGTTTTCAAGTACGTAAAAGGTTGTTACACGGAGGAGGGAGAAAAGATATTCTCCATAACCTCTCAGGATAGGACAAGAAGCAATGGACTTGCAGCAAGGGCGGTTTAGGTTGGACATTAGGAAAAACTTCCTAACTTTCGGGTGGTTAAGCACTGGAATAAATGGGCCAGGGAGGTTGTGGAATCTCCATCATTGGGGATTTTTAAGAGCCAGTTGGACAAACCCCTGTCAGGGATGGTCTGGATAATACCTCATCCAGAGGGGACATCGCAGTGACCCTGCACTGAGCCCAATAACCGCATCTGGCGAAAGCCCCTTCCAGAAACGGCCCCGTTCTGGGTCCAAGATGGAGCCACGGCCCTCGCAAGTTTGTTCCCCTAGTGACTCCCCCTCAATGTCAGACTGGTGCCTCCTGTCTCAGCTGGGATTTGTCTGGCTGCAGCTGCCAGCCACTGGCTCCTCTGCCTTTCTTTGCTAGCTCAGAGGCTTCAGCTCACAGGATTTCTCCCCGGGACAGAGCTCAGACCCCATAACCAAGTCAGCTCTCAACCTTCATCTGAGAAGCTCAGGTCCAGCCAGAGATCATTTCTGGGGCTCTTCTCTGACCCTCTTCAGCTTTTCCGCATGCGCCCCCAGAACGGGACGCAGGATTCCAGGATCCCTCTCACCAAGACAGAGGTAAAATTGCCTCCCTACTCCTCCTCTCAGCTCCCCTATTTATACACCTGAGGATTGTGACTTGCCCATGGCCACCCAGTGGCCCAAAGCTGGGAAAGAAACCAGGAGTCCTGGCTCCTGACTCTCCCTCCCCTAACCACTAGACCTAGGGTGATCAGATGTCCCGATATTCTGGGTTTTGTGTTATATAGGCACCTATTACACTTGCTGTCTGGTCACCCTAACTAGACCCCACTCCACTCCAGAGCTGGGATAGAACCTAGTGTCTGAACCATAAAGGCAGGGACGGCGCAACCCATTAGGCGACCTAGGCGGTCGCCTAGGGCACCAAGATTTGGGGGGCGCCGGCGCCCCGGTTGTCAGCGGAATTTTGGGGGCGGGACTTTCCGCCGCCTAGGGCAGCGAAAAAGCTGGCGGCGCTCCTGCATAAAGGCCATCCAATCCTGAGCGCGATTGGCTGTAGAAGTGGCTGCAGCCCTGGGGAATCCGGGGAGGGGACGGCGGGGAACGGGTGTCCCAGGCCAATCAATACGGCTTAATAAAATATAACCCACAAGATGCAGCAAGCGGCCCCTGGGGCAGGGGGAGATTTTGAGTCTTCTTGGTTTTTTAAATACATGCAAATGATGGGGGAGGGGAGAAGTAGGTCACCCACCAGGAAGCTGCCCTGCATGGCGAGGGCGGAGCAGTGCAGCCAGAAGTGCTGTTTGATGTAGTTGCAGCAGGCAGACAAAGAGGTTTAAATGGAGGGGGGGAGAGACCCTGCAGACAGGGTGGGGGAGAGAACTAACCTGCTGGAAGGCAAACCAGAGGCTGCGGGGCAAGTGATAGGTTGGGAAGAAGGCGGAGCTGCCTGCAGGTCAGCAGGGGGACAGAGGAGCCCTTGAGAGAGTAACAGAAGGGGGGGGGGGGCTCCCTGCAACCTCCCCACGACTGCACCCACCACCCTGGCAGACCTGTCCCTGCTCCCTGAGTCCCATCCCGGGGAAGCCAGTCACAGTCCTGCCACTCCAAGGCCAGCACTGAAGGATCAATGAGACGCACTTCAGAGAGGCAGGTGCCCAACGACAAAGGGGGGGGGGGGGCGTATCCCCATTTTACAGACAGGAAACCGAGGGACAAGCAGGAAGGACACTTGGCTAACCTTACAGTGCCAGAGTCGGGGATAGAACCCAGGAGTCCTGGCTCTCAGCCCCCCTGCTCTAACCACTAGACACCCGCCCCCCCCCCCGAGATGGGGTTAGAACCCAGGAGTCCTGGCTTAGGACTGTAGCTGCAGAGGACAGAGCAGTCTCTCCCACATTATGCAGCCATGTCCCTTGCCTTGCCGCTGCAACGAGCCCCCATCTCTGTCCAAGAGTCACTTCCAGGAAGGCAGCATCGCAGCTGAGGCGCAGGGTGGGGGTTGCACGTCCGCCAGGATTACGCTCCCTGTCCCGCAGGGCCCAGGGGGACCACGCAGTTCAGGGAGATCTCAACGAGCAGAGACAGCGCTTCACAGCTCATCTCTTCAGTTCATTATCGAGGAGCCCGCTCCTTCTCCCTCCCCTGCACCAGGGCCTATATGCCTGCCACTGCCAGACACAGCAAACAGAGCTACAACACAACCCATTGAGAGAACCCCGGAGTCCTGGCTCCCAGCCCCCCCTGCTCTAACCACCAGACCCTACTCCCCTCCCAGAGCAAGGGATAGAACCCAGGAGTCCTGGCTCCCAGCCCCCCCTGCTCTAACCACCAGCCCCCGCTCCTCTCCCAGAGCAAGGGAGAGAACCCCGGAGTCCGGGCTCCCATTCCCCACTAATGCAGGCGGTGGGCATGCTGTCTCCTGGCCAGGCTATCTCAGGAATGTTGGTGCATTGGAGACAAAGGCAGAGCTGGATTAGGGCTGGAAGGAGGAGGCGGGGGAGTGGCTGCTGAAAGGCAGAGGGTGGGAGGGGGGTGCAGGGGGGTGCACAGCGCAGCGCAGGGGGAACTATGGAGTGGGTTGTACCCAGGGATGGACAGTACTGGGATGCAGCTGCTCCCTGCAGCCTCTCCCACTCCCTTCGGTCAGTGCAAACAAAGTCAATGGGCTTTGCATTGGCTGCTTGTTCCAGTGCAGGCAACGTCTCTGCCATGGCCCTGCAACCCCCGCAACCTCCAGCACCGTCCCTGGCACCAGTGGTCTCTTTGGTGTCTGGCTTCTAACTCTTGGTACAGTCTGGGCCGTGAAATACCAGCTCTGTCACCAGCCAGCCGCTGCCTCTTCCTGGGCCTCCGATCCCACGGGTAGCGAGGGGAGGGCGATCCCCTCTGGCTATTCAGACTGAGCTCTTTGGGTAGAGACCACCCCCGGGGCCCCTCAGCACCATGGGGGTGGACAAGTGCTGTCACAATACAAATGACACCAGGCTCACCGGCTCTACCCGTAGGCGAGGTGCCAAGCCTGGGTTCTAGTCTCAGCTCCTTGTACAAGTCACTGAATCTCCCTGTGCCTTTGTTTCCCCATCTGTGGCTTGGGACAGCTCCCAACCTCACAGGGGTGCAGGGAGGCCAGCCAAGTCCACTGATCTTTGCAAGCTCCTGGATGCTCCAGGCTCAAAATTTCAGCTTGGAAATGAGGCAACTAAGGGGAGATATGAGAGAGGCCTATAAAATCATGAGTGGTATAGAGAAAGTAAATAAGGAAGTGTTATTTACTAAATAAAATAATAATAATAATATATGGAGATATACCTATCTCCTAGAACGGACTTTGAAAGGTCATTGAGTCCAGCCCCCTGCCTTCACTAGCAGGACCAAGTACTGATTTTTGCCCCAGATCCCTAAGTGGCCCCCTCAAGGATTGAACTCACAACCCTGGGTTTAGCAGGCCAATGCTCAAACCACTGAGCTATCCCTCCCCCTTCTTCTTCTTCTCCTTCTCATAATACAAGAACAAGGGGCCACCAAATGAAATTAATAGGTAGCAGGTTTAAAACAAACACAAGAAAGCATTTTTTCACGCAACGCACTGTCAACCTCTGGAACTCCTTGCCAAAGGGTGTTGTGAAGGCCAATACTATAATGGGGTTCAAAAGGAAGCTAGATAGATTCATGGAGGATCGGTCCATCAATGGCTATTAGCCAGGATGGGCAGGGATGGTGTCCCTAGCCTCAGTTTGCCAGAAGCTGGGAATGGCTGACAGGGGATGGATCACTTGATAATTACCTGTCCGTTCAGTCCCTTTGGGGCACCTGCCATTGGCCACTGTCGGAAGACAGGATACTGGGCTTGATGGACCTTTGGTCTGACCCAGTGTGGCCGTTCTTATCTTATTATGTCAAATCCCGCCCAGTGGACAGGACTTCCGGGATTCACTCCAGCTACAACACAGACCCTTCTACGGCCCGGCTGCAGCTTCAGCAGGGAGACCACAGCCTGAACACGCCACAGACATTGGCCCCGTCTCCCCAGGCAGAAGGGGGCAGAAGTGCAGCGCTGGGGGAAACCTGGACCTCTGCCTGATGGGGATTCTGACCCAGTCTGCACTGGGGGCGGGGGTGTCGACACTCCATTCCTGCAGCACTAGAGTCAACTGCAAGTTTTCTCCCATTGAAACGTGATTTTTGCAAACCCAGCTTTGTCCAAAACAAGGAGCTGCCCAGTGCGATCTCTGGGTTTGACCAATTCCTCTCGACTTTTGGCGAAAATAGATTGAAATAAAATTATTTTCAAAAAGCGCCGTTCTCTTTAACCCTGCCCCAGAGCCCAGTCTCCATCCCTCCCAAACAAATTTAATTTTTCTGTCAAAACCCCAAACATTCTTCAGGGGAAACTTTCACAAGACATTTGGAGGGGATTTTATTTTTTAAATTTCCCAAGGAAAACAGCTACTTTGGGGACGGGCTCTAGTGTTTGCACCAGTGCATACAGAACCCCCCCACCCTGAACAGAGGGGGCGGAGGGGTGTGATTCATGGAGCAGGATGAATCGGAGTGCTGTCACAGGAGCCCAGAGGGGCAGTCCAGGGGCTTTTCATGAGCTCCAACTCCCTGAGCATCCAGGGGTTTCCCACGGCCACATGGCCAGCAGGAGAGGAAGGGGTTAATGCTCCCAGGCTGAGCCCTGAGCCTGCCTTTCTCATGCTAATGCCAGGCCTGTGTGTCTGGCTCAGGCAGGGTGTGCTGGGCTCAGGGGGAGGGGAGTGGGGCTGTGAGTTTTCAATGACTAAGGCACCTGAGGTTTCCAGGGACCGGACTGGGGCTGGGCAGAGCCCTGGGTTAAAAAGGACAAGCTGGCATGCAGGGCTCAGCGTGGCTTGGGTTTGGCCCAGCTGCCCCCATCATGGTGCCAAACCCGAGCCGTGCGGCAACCAGGCCGCTGCTGCCTGGGGTGAGGGGGGGGGGGAAATTCGCTCTTCCCCCCTTACCCTCCCCACCTGGCTGTCCTCCTTTTCCAGCTCTCCCCTCCACACAAGGGCCGTGTTTCCGTCGTGTTTCCCTCCCCAGCAGGATGGGGGCCTTCATGGGACACCAAACTCCAAAAGAGAGCGCAGCAAAAGAAGTTTGGGAACCTGTGGGCTAGAGCGCATTGGGCCCCCCTGGAGCAGGCAGACCTGCACTCCCTAAGCACAGGGCGCCCCCCCCCCCCTACACCGGGTGCCCAATACAAACAGTACACACCCTACATTCCTACACACCCTCCTCCCGGCACAACCTGTATCCCTACAGCACAGCTGTACACACAGTGACTGCGAGTCGCCGGTAGGACCTGTGCCTGCAGAGCATTCCCTAAACACACCGCATGCACCCTGCCTTCCTCTCAGCAGGATATTTTACATCTAGAGCACCTGGGTGTACCGCGAAAGCCCCCCACTCTCCTGCAGAACTGCCCTGTGCAGAGGGTATGCCCAGTGTCCCTAGACAGCACTTGACAGGACCCCAACCCAGCAGCCTGCCACCAGACCAGGGAGACAGGCAGCCAGCTGGCAGGGTCAGTCCAGGGTAGGGTGTGGGGCCCCTCTCTCTGCTAGACCCGTCTCAGACCAACAGTCACACTGGACTGAAGCTGAGCGCATGCAGGTGCTGCAGAAAGGAGCCACGTGCGTGTAGGGTCCATTTTAACATCCCCTGTACACACAGGGGCAGGCAGTGCAATGGGGACATCACACAATTCAGCCCCTGAGGCCGTTCCATTTGGCTTCCCCTCCCCTTCAGCGATTGAAGTCATTTCCAGCAGCAGTGAGGGACACACCGACGCCAGGACCCGCAGCACTGCATGTCTCCCACAAGAATAGCTGGGGTGCTTGGAGCGGCCAAGCGGGGTCAGACCAATGCATAGGTGCTGGAACTGGGGGTGCTGGAAAACAGTCAGGAGTTTTCATTCCACAAAGCCAGGCTGGGCAGGGATGGTGTCCCTAGCCTCAGTTTGCCGGAAGCTGGGAATGGGCGACAGGGGATGGATCACTTGATGTTACCTGCTCTGTTTATTCCCTCTGGGGCACCTGGCACTGGCCACTGTCAAAAGACAGGACACTGGGCTAGATGGACTTTTGGTCTGACCCAGTGTGGCCATTCTTATGTTCCAAAGCATTTTCCAACCAAGCTAAGATTCCAGTTTCCTGGGGTGTATGGTTTGGGAGGGGGGGGTTGTTTTGCTGTTTTCCCTCCAGGTCAACCCAGAAAAATCCAAAACAAAATGAAAATTTTCAATCCATTTTGTCAAAAACCCACAAAGAAATTTTCCCAGGCGTTCCCGTTTCCCTCGAAAAGCCGGGGGGCTGTTTAGACTAAGAAAAAAAGACTTCAGAGGCAAGATTTGTTTCTAGCTAAAATGGCAGAGCAGCCCTATAGGAAATAAGGACAGGGCTGCCCTATGCCATTATACGGCCTCCTTTGCTGTCCTAGCCGAGCTTCTCATACATTTATCCCCCACACCCCGTGAGCTGGGGAAAAGAGCACGTCCCCATATTACAGGTGGGGAACCGAGACACGGGCGTGGGGTGCGTCTACACAGCAAGTGGGTGTGACTGCAGCACACACAGGCAGAGCTTTCATTGCGCTAGTGGCAGCATGGGCTAGACTGGGACAGTGACCCCTTCGCATCCCTGGACGTCTGTGGTTGGTACGTACGTACGCACGCACACACGCACGCACACACGCACACTAGAAGCCCATGGTACAATAGAACCCACAGCCAGAAGGGCCCTTGGGATCATCTGGTCTGACCTCCTGGATGACACAGGCCAGAGACCTGCCCCACAATAATTCCGATTGAAGTACAGCCATTTTTTAATCCCATCTAGATTTTAAAATTGCCACCTTGATTTAAAAACTCACCACACTCCTTGGTGAATTGCTCCAGCCAATGGTTAGTTCCCTCCCCCCCGCCGGTGAACAGGTTCACCTTATTTCCAGTCTGAATAGTTCGGCGAGGTACGGCCTAGCAGGGACACAGACCAGGATAAAGGTGCCACCCACAGAGCTCATTCTGCTTCGCAGAACAGGAAGCCCTGATACCACGTAGAACAGAACTCCCGGGTACTGTTTACGCAGCTGCAGGCTCCGGAGGGGTGGGGCACCGGTTCTGGGGTCCTAGACAGCTGGACTGCAGGGTCCCATTGCCCAGCAGAACAGGGACTGGGCTCTACCCAGAATGTGGGACCCACTCAGAACAGATGGGGGCCCACCCAGAGCAGGACTGGGCCAAGGAATCGCCAATCCTGGTTGCCATGTTAGCTAGACCAGTTTAGCGACAGAGGCAAAACCTTCTAGTATGTCACAGGGAGCAGAACAGACCCAGGTGTCCCAGCACGAGCTGGGACATGGGGGAGGGGTCGGTGTCAGGTTTAGGGGCCTTCTGCTAGCCTAGTGTTTACACAGAGATGAAAGCAGAGTGAGTTTAGCGGAGTCACTCCCTGTTGGCCAGTTTCGGTTCCAGGTAGTTCACTTTTCCCTAGACCCACAGTTTCTGCGATACCTTTTTTTCTCTTGCGCCAACGCCCCGGGCTGGCCTGGGATCCGGTGACTTCACACGGCTGTTCCCACCGGACCCACCCTCCAGAGCCAAGGCGGAGCCGGCCCCTGCGCCAGCAGCCGCTGTCCTGGTTCGGGGCTGTGAGTAAAGCACGTTTCACAGCGATATCCCAGCAACCACACAACAGCCAGGGTCTGGAACAGACACAAGCACCCTCGCCCCCATCCCCCAGCAGCTACGCACCCCGGGACAATGGGGGGGGGCAGGACCCCACCCCCATGCTCCAGTGTGGGGAGCTGCCGGGGTAAACGAGGTTTCCCTCTTTCGGGCTGAAATTCCCCACATTCCTTAGGGCAGAAGGGGAATAATAGGCACTGACCCCCCCTCTCAGTTGAGCAGAGTCCGAAGGCTACGCCCCCCCGGGCACCCAGCCAGAGAAACAGGTTCCCTGAACCTCGCCATCTTGGGAACAGAGAAAGTTTATCCGGGGGGAGAGCGGGAGAGGGCAGAGGCCAAGGGCCGGAGTTGGGGGGTGGGGGCAGGACCGAGGGTTGCGCGGGACAGGGGTGAGGCGGCAGAAGGGGGGGGGGCATAGCAAAGCCTGGAGTTGGAGATGCAGGGACGGGACTGGGGCGCCTCGGGGGCGAGTAGAGGGGGGACGCAGGAGGGGCCGGGGGATCTGGGGGCGCAGGAGGGATCGGGGGGTCTGGTGCAGGGGGGATCTGGGGGCGCAGGAGGGATGGGGGCCGAGGGATGGGAGACGCAGGAGGGACCGGGGCCGAGGGATGGGAGACGCAGGAGGTGCCGGGGGATAGGGGGGGCGCAGGAGGGGCCGTGGGGGCGCAGGAGGGGCCGAGGGGTGGGAGACGCAGGAGGGGCCGGGGGATAGGGGGGGCGCAGGAGGGATCGGGGGGGGGCGCAGGAGGGATGGGGGCCGAGGGGTGGGAGACGCAGGAGGGGCCGGGGGATAGGGGGGGCGCAGGAGGGATCGGGTGGGGGCGCAGGAGGGATGGGGGCCGAGGGGTGGGAGACGCAGGAGGGGCCGGGGGATAGGGGGGGCGCAGGAGGGGCCGGGGATCTGGGGGCGCAGGAGGGGCCGGGGGGACACCTCCCCCCGCAGCCAGCCCTTACCGCTCAGCAGGCTCCAGAAGACGAGGCTGCGGGGCGCGCCCATGGGACGCAGAGGGGCCCCCGCTGGGCTCGAGCTCGGCTCCCAGCTCGGTGTCCGGCCGCGTCCCTCTGTCCGGCCGGCGCCGCTGCGTCCGTCCTGCCCCGCTCTGCTCTGCGCCCTCCTGCCCGTGCCCAGCCCAGTCATGCGCCCCGCTCGGCCCGGCCCCAGCGCAAGCCCCGCCCCGCCCCGCCCCCGCCGGCTCACCCCCACCCAGCCGGGGGATTCGGGGGGCTCCGGCCCGGCCCGCGCCCCTAGGCCTTAGGAACCGGGGCGCAGCTCCCCCTAGCCCGGCACTCAGCGGCTCAGCCCCTCCCCCCCGGGCCCGGACCCTCCCCCCGTCTCCCCCCAGCCCTCACGTGGGGATCCCCGGGCGGGAGACACCCCGGGGGTCAGGCGCCTCCCTGCCCCTAAACCCCCCTCCACGGTCAGACCTGGACCCAAGCCCCCCGCGGCGGAATCGCGGCTCCGGGGCCGGGGCCAGACCCGCCTGCCGGCCCAGGGCACAGCCGGGGGGTCCGCACCCCAGGCCCCCGGCAGGGGCAGAGAACGGCCCCCCTGGGTCTCAGGTGCAGCCGGGTCCTGCCCGCACCCCAATCGGCCCCCCCCCCGGCTGGCGTCAGGCAGGCCCAGGAGCCCCCTGCCGGCCGGGATAATGATCAGCGGGGACTAGCGTTTATAGATGGGGGGCTGGGTCCCCAGGGGCTCAGCCCCCCGCACCTGGGCTGAATCAGGCTAAGGGACAGAACCCAGGAGTCCTGGCTCCCAGACATGCCCCCCTCAGCCCTCCAGACCCCACTCCCCTCCCAGAGCCAGGGATAGAACCCAGGAGTCCTGGGGCCTCTCCTTGCACAACCCACTGAATGCGGATTGGTTACCTCCCTTGGGAGACCTACACCCCAATATCCCAGACCCCCATCTGCCCCCTTGATCAGGTGCCTGCTGAGCCAGCAGCCGTCTCAGGGTGACTTGCCCAATCCCCCATTCCTGCTAGGCAGTTAGGGAACGGGGGTGATGGAGAAAAGCCCCATGTCCCTTCCCCACAGCCCTGCCCCGGGGCCAGATCAGTCAGTGCTGCCTGGGCTGGATCCAAGGCAGGGCCAGGGCTGCCCTGATGGTTCAGGCCCCAGGCTGGCACCCAGGACTCCTGAGTTCAATTCCCAGCGCTGCTGGTGACTCCCTGGCTGCCCTCAGGCCAGTCCCCTGCTCTCCAGGCCTCTGTTCCCAGCTGGAGAGTGATGCTGCCTCTGGCTTTTAGACTGAGCTGGTCAAGGCAGGGGCCATCTGACGGTGTGTGTCTGGGGCGACGGGGACCTGCTCTCGGCTGGTCTGTGCAGCACCGAGCACCATGGGGACCCCCAGCACAAAGGGGGGCCAAACTCCAGGGGGTCTGTGCAATGATCAGCACAACACAAGCCCCCATCTCAGGGGGGCGGGGGGCAGCGCTGACCCAGCGCACGCCCCCTTGTGGCGCAAGGTGACCCTGCAGGGCCCCTGCAGTCAGTCCCCTCCCGATTGTCCCACTAACTCACTCACAGCCAGAAGCACTTGGGACAACGTCCCCCCTTCCCGGGGGCTGTTCTGTCAGTTCAGCCCAGCACGGCCTCTTGGGCTGCTACTTCGCCCTGGTTCCCAGCTCCCGGGTCCCTCTGCGCCAGGGAGCTCAGCCAGCCCCCGACCTCCTGCCTGGACTCACACCCCCACCCTGTGGTTCCCTCCTCCATGGGGCTGGGCATGATGCAGCCAGGGTCCCTCCCCAGCTCTCTGCCTGCGCTCAGCCCCTAGGAGTAGGGTGACCAGATGTCCCGATGTTTGGGTCTTTTTCTTATATAGGCTCCTATTACCCCCCACCCCCATCCCGATTTTTCACACTTGCTGTCTGGTCACCCTACCTAGGAGGGGCCCAGAGCAGGGTTTTTGCATGTTCCAGGGGGGCTCCTAACTGACACCTGGCACCATTCCCCAGCTGGGCAGCTGCTCCCTTGAACACCTGCTGCTTAAAGGGATGGCTGGCCCCAGGGCTCCCGCCTCCTTACCCTGTTAGCAAGTGTCTGTGCAGCCCCTAGCCCAACAGGGGTCCCCCAATCTCAGTGGGGGTCTGTGCAGAGCCCAGCATGATGCCCCCCCCATCTCATCTGTGGTCTGAGCAGCGCCCAGCCTACCCCCACCAAGATCAGGGCCCCCGTCATACTGGGCACTGCACAGAGCCGGTGAGATGGTCCCTGCCCCACAGAGCTCAAAGGCAAGAACGTTTTCCCCCATGTTACTGCTGGGACCTGAGGCCGGGAGAGAGACAGGGACTGGCCCATACCAGGAGTCGTTGGCAGAGCTGGGATTTGAACCCAGGAGTCCTGAGCCCCTGCCCCATGCCCTAACTCTGTGTGCGCGTGTGTGTGTGCGCGCTGTAACTGCACATTCCCTGAATTCCTGGGAATCGCTCACTGCAAAGCCCCTTGGGAGCCCAGAGCCAGGGGATGGGCAGGGTCAGAGACAAACAAACCAGGTTCCCACCTCAGCTACATTCCTGCCTTAATGGGCAGGGTACATTTATACAAATAGGATGATCACACTCAGTACATTATAAGCTTTGTAATGATACCTTACAAGAGACCTTTTGCATGAAGCACATTCCAGTTACATTATATTCACTCATTAGCATATTTTTATAAAACCATATAGACTGCACCGTCACACCCTCCTTCTGAACTTACTGCCAGAGACTTGGACACTGACCATGGCGGAGGCAGTATACCTAACATTTATTTTAGGGCTCCCCTATGGGGCAGACACTCCTGTGTCCCCCAAAAGAGAAAGAGACTCTGATCCAGCTGTGGGCTCACAGCTACCAGCTATGACAGACCTTTCACTGGCCAGCAAAATCCCCCCCGTTTCACTCAGGTTGGGTTGGCTTCCAGCTAGAGTCCTTGGGGTTTGTTCCCACCGCAGCAGTCACCAGGACCCCAACTTCCAGCTCCAGGATACATGTCTCTGTGCCCCTCTTCCACTCCAATACAGCCAGTTCATGCTTCTGGGTCTTAATTGCTTTGTCTCCTAAGTCCAGGGTTTGCTGGTGGGCCCGTCACTCGATGAGCTGGGATACCACACAGAGAGTGTGTCTGCCTCCGGAGTCCTGCGGGTGGGGGGAGGACAAGCTCCTTTCCTGGGCCAGAGCCCAGCTGGTGTAAATTGGCCCTAGTTCCATTGGAGTCAGTGGGCCCAGAGCCCAGCTGGGGGTCAATCAGCAAACGACCATCCAGCCCAAGGGGCTGTCACCAGTTTACACCAGCTGAGGATCTGGGTCCTTCTAACATTGAAATTTAACTTTTTATATATGGGGTGGGGGTTGGAGAAGAGTGGGCTGGGGGGACACAGGGTGTGTGTGAAGGGATTGTGTGTGGGGACATGCTGGGTATGTGGGTGTGAAGGGGATTGTGCGGGAGACACAGGGTGTGTGTGTGAGAGGATTGTGGGGGCAAGACAGGAAGGGGGTGTGTGTGAGGGGATTGTTTGGGGGGGCACACAGGGTGTGTGTGAGGGGATTGTGGGGGACACAGAAAGGGTGTGTGTGAGGGGATTGTGGGGGGGACATGGTGTGTGTGTGTGAGGGGATTGTTGGGGGGGCACACAGGGTGTGTGTGTGAGAGGATTGTGGGGGCAAGACAGGAAGGGTGTGTGTGTGAGGGGATTGTTTGGGGGGGCACACAGGGTGTGTGTGAGGGGATTGTGGGGGGACACAGGAAGGGTGTGTGTGAGGGGATTGTGGGGGACACAGAAAGGGGGTGTGTGAGGGGATTGTGGGGGGTGCACGGGGTGTGTGTGTACATGGGGAGGGGTATGGCCACTGATTTCAGTTCAGTCTTGGGCTTTGTGGCTTTTGCTGCTGTCCCAGGCGACACTGCCTGTGAACCCCGAGCCGCTCCCCTCGCTTTGCTCAGCCCCCACGGAGCTGAATCCACATTGAAAGTGATTTAACATTAAGCCAGGACTGCTCCGAGCTGGTCCATCCATGGAGTTATTCCGCAACAGTTGTGGCACTTTCAATCCTCACCCTCCGTTAGTCCGAACTCACGTTCCAGTGGGGACGAGCCCCGGAGACAAGTGTGGAGGCTCTGTTGGGTTAGCTTCCCCACCAGCACGTCCCAGTATGCCAGCGTGGGGCTGGGGTCTCTAGCTTCACAGGCCAACACAGAGGGAGACAGAGGCAGGCTGGGGGTCCCTTCTCCACAGGGAGTGGGATTCCCAGGGGGGGCAGCTGCTCTGTGGGGAAGCTCTGCCCGTCTCACTGAGATGCGGCCCCTTATTCCCAGTCAGACTCTCTGGCTTCAGCTCCCAGCTCTGCCTTGGCCTGTAACATTCAAGAGCTTCTGTTTGCAAAACCCCTCGTATGTTGGTCCTTGTAGACAGACCCATGAGCCACTCCCCAGCTCACTAGACCAAGTGTGCCCAGTGCTGGGGGAGAGACGAAGCAGGTGTGCTGGAGGCTTTGGGACCAGTTGGAGAAGGGCTCCTGCTGCAGACAAGTGTCTTCTCCTTCGTCATCAGGGTAATTATCCCTGGCACCCGCTGCTCCGGTCGGCTTCCGTGTTGGGCTCAGCGCTCACAGCACCCGGGTTAACAGCGGCAGCTCGACCAGGATGCACACGGCATTAGTGGCAGAACCAGGGAGAGAACCCAGGAGTCCTGGCTCCCAGCCCTCCCCACTCTAACCCACTAGACCCCACGCCCCTCACAGTACTAGAGTGACCAGATGTCCTGATTTTATAGGGAAAGTCCCGATTTTTGGGTCTTTTTCTTATATAGGCTCCTATTACCCCCCACCCCCATCCCGATTTTTCACATTTGCTGTCTGGTTGTAGATAAATCTCTGCATTAAGCATCTTCGCATAACTGTGTATCATTTTCATCATTTTCGTCTGACTTTGTTTTATGCCTCTTCATATAATCTTGTATTAAGTCTTTCCATATATAACCTCTATTTTCATACAACTTTGTATCAAGTCCTTTGATATAGGAACTGTGTATCAAATCCTTATATAGAAACTTTGTATCGAGCCTGGGTATAATGTTATCGCCCCTAAGGATAGTTAAGGTAGAAGGAAAATGTCTTTTTGCCAGGAGTAGAATAAGATCTCTCCTCTCTCCCGCCCCCTTTTAATCGATTGCCCTGTTGAATGAACGAGGTGTGGATGAGGAAGGTGGGGAAGGCAGCACCTCCAGACAGCTGCACCAGTTGGAGAGGGGATGGGGCCAGACCCAAGAACAATAAAACTTGTCCAGTGGGCTCATTAGAGAAGATCAGACATAGTGACGGCCTCGGGGGTTAGAAGCCAGCACCTGCTTTTGAAAACACATCTTTGAACATAAATGTGGCAGCATTAAGACGACACTCAGAAGGAAGCGCCGCAGGTGACCAACTGACACAGACACAGATTTTGACCAATACAAGTGGCGCTTTGCCTTATCCCCCCTGAAAAGACCCTGGGCAGTACTTTAAGTACATGGTCACCCTACATGGTACCAGGGATAGAACCCAGGATTTGAGGCTCCCAGTCCTGAGCCCTCACCCCAATCCTGGGCGCAACTTGCAGAGGTGCTGGGCTGGGCTCCTGCGGACCCCTCCAGCCCCTTGCGGAAAACGACCCCAAGGGGACTTTCCCGGCGGCTCCATCCCTGCGCATTTCTCGGACTGGCCACACGGTGACGCTGCTGCCTGTGATGAAACAACGGATGGGCAGGATCCCAGCTCGGCCCTGCAAGAGCTGTGGGTGCTGCTGGGCCCCTGGGTCTGACCCAGGGCAGTGTGTGTGTGTGTGTGTGTGTGTGTGTGTGTGTGTGTGTTAATGGGCACACCAGTGTCTGGCTGGGCCCCTGGGTCTGACCCAGGGCAGTGTGTGTGTACGTGTGTGTGTGTGTGTGTTAATGGGCACACCAGTGTCTGGCTGGGCCCCTGGGTCTGACCCAGGGCAGTGTGTGTGTGTGTGTGTGTGTGTGTGTGTGTGTGTGTGTTAATGGGCACACCAGTGTCTGGCTGGGCCCCTGGGTCTGACCAAGGGCCGTGTGTGTGTGTGTGTGTACGTGTGTGTGTGTGTGTGTGTGTGTGTGTGTTAATGGGCACAGCAGTGTCTGGCTGGGCCCCTGGGTCTGACCCAGGGCAGTGTGTGTGTGTGTGTACGTGTGTGTACGTGTGTGTGTGTGTTAATGGGCACACCAGTGTCTGGCTGGGCCCCTGGGTCTGACCCAGGGCGGTGTGTGTGTGTGCATGTGTGCGCGAGTGCGTGTGCTAGTGTGCACACCAGTGTCTGGCTGGGCCCGCCCAGTGTGTGTGTGTGTACACATAGATGTGCATTGATATGTGCGCTAGTGTCTGGCTGTGCCCTGGGTCTGACCCAGGCCAGTGTGTGTGTGTACATGTGTGTGTGTGTGTGTGTTAATGGGCACGCCAGTGTCTGGCTGGGCCGCTGGGTCTGACCCAGGGCAGTGTGTGTGTACGTGTGTGTGTGTGTGTGTTAATGGGCACACCAGTGTCTGGCTGAGCCCCTGGGTCTGACCCAGGGCAGTGTGTGTGTGTGCGTGTGTGCACTAGTGCATGTGCTAGTGTGCACACCAGTGTCTGGCTGGGCCAGCCCAGTGTGTGTGTGTGTACACATAGATGTGCATTGATATGTGTGCTAGTGTCTGGCTGTGCCCTGGGTCTGACCCAGGCCAGTTTGTGTGTGTACATGTGTGTGTGTGTGTTAATGGGCACACCAGTGCTGCTTGGCCCCCTGAGTCAGCCTTTCCCCTTTCAGCTGGCTGAGTGCCTGAGGCCTGTCTGTGCCTGGCTCCTGCTTCCTCGCTTTGTTCCTGTGTCCTGGCCCTAGCCACGGTTCCTGCTGACCAACTCTGGCTCCATCCCTCAGGCCCGGCCTAATCACTGGACCTGCAGCTTAGTTCCTGATACACAGCTATACAACACACACACTGCTGTACAACACACCCTCCTCTGCACATCGGCCAGAGCCTCCTGGGCACAGCCCCGTGCAGAACACTACACCAGCTTGTGTACACACTCACACAGCCCCCTACAGCTTCACACACTCATGCACACTCGTGAACACTTGTTTGTGGACACATGCAAGTGTGCATCCTGCACACATGGATTTGTGAATGCTTACCTGCCTGGTGTCTCTCTCCCTCTCTCTCTGTCACACACACCCCCACCCCCACCCCCAAGCCTACAAGCCAAAGCGCAGACCCAGGTTCAGCCGGCTCAGATTACAACCTCCCTGAAACAAAGGGCTCCCAGACCAGAGGGAGCAGATCCAGGGAAGGGGGGCAGGGTGGGCTGGGGCACCCAAGGGGGCTGCTCCCATGATGCTCAGCACCCCGCACCAGGTTGGGGGACCCGGTGGGATGTCTCTGATGCACCAGACTCGTGATTTGCAGTGTGCTGTGGGGCTGCTGCCAGCCAGGCTGCCATTAATCCCCAGCTCCGGGCTGGCAGCCCAGCCGCACCCCACCCCCTGGCCCTGACCCAGGCCCAGGGCTGCAGAGAGCAGGAAGGGGAGGTGGAAACGCACATCCGGGCCCAGCTAAGGCAGCACTACAGGGCATCAGCTCCCCAGCCCGGCCAGTGCCCCCATCCTCCCAGCACCCTGGGGCCAGATCGACGCCGGCGCCTGCTAGAGGGGAAAGTCCCCATGTCCCATTCTCCATCCCTTCCCTTTGCACACACATTACACACTCCCTGCCACCAATCCTGGCCTTTCCCCCAGGCGGGTGTGACCTTTGACCCAGGTTTGGGGGATGCCCCCAGACCCTGAGACAGGAATGTGGAATATGCAGCCCCTGGAACGGGAAGGTGAGGGGCAGGTGGCAGCATGTTGAGAGCAGAGAGAGGTCAGGCCCTGGGCTGGAAGTGGTCTTGGATGGATGGGAGGGGGGAGCCAGGACTCCTGGGTTCTGTCCTTGGCTGTGGGGTGGGATGGGGGCTGGGAGCCAGGACTCCTGGGTTCTGTCCCTGGCTGTGGGGTGGGGTGGGGTGAGGTGGGGGCTTGGAGCCAGGACTTCTGGGTTCTGTCCCTCGCTCTGGGGGTGGGGTGGGGTCCAGTGGGTTAGAGGAGGGGGGACCTGGGACCCAGGACTCCTGGGTTCTACCCAGGCCTGTCAGGATCTGTATACCAGACCTACTTGGGCCTGTCTGAGTGGTAAACGGATCCCAAGGGGCCTGGCAAGAACCCCGAAGTCCTGGCTCCGGTGGCCGGCTCCGATCGCCCTGGTGCAGATGGCTATCGCCCTTTGCTCCGGGATTGAGCCGGAGGTGCTGGAGGGTTAGCTGGGGAGACGGGCAGGGCCTTGCAGTGGCGAGGGGGAGGCAGGCTAAGGCGGGGAGTGGGGCTGGCTGGGGAGAAGGGGATCCGATGCCCTTTAGGGGACGGGGGTCCCTGGTGTGGCGAGGGCTGCCGGGGTCCCGGGGATGTCTCTATCCCGGGGTCCCGGCTCCAGGGCCCGCAGTCCCCGCCCTCTCTGGAGCAGGTGGGTGTTGGGGGCCGGGCGAGCCGGGCTCCGGGGGTCGGGGGCGGAGCGAGCCGGGCTCGGGGCGGGGCGAGCCGGGCTCGGGGGGCTGGAGTCCGGGACGGGCTCCGGGAGTTAGTTACAGTTTCTCCCGGCCGCGGACACCATGGGCCAGTCCGGCTGCCCGCTGCGGGGCCTCCTGCTTCTGGCTCTGATCGGTCGCCCAGGTAGGCACCGGACCTGGGCACCGGGCGCCCCTCACCGTGCGCCCCGGCCGCCCTCAGGCCCCTCCGCGGCCCGGGCTCTCGCCCTGCGTCCCACCGTCCAGCCCGTGCCCCCCCCCCCCTCCCCGCAATGTGAATTTTAGTCTCGGATTATGGGGGGGGGACATCTGCGAGCCCCTCTGCCTGCCCCCCCCCGGCCCTGGGCTCCTCACCCGGCTGGGGCTCCCCGGGTCTCGTCTCCGCCCCTCCCTGCCCGGGCCAGGCGGCACAATCCCCATCCCTGTAACAGTCACCTGCCAGGCTCAGCCCCCTTGGCAGGACCCTTCTCCCCCTAGCCGGGTCAGAGGAGCGGGGGTTGGGGGGTGCAGGGGGAGGGGTAGCTGTGTAGGGTGGGGGGCTGGGTGTGGGGAGGGCAGGGGGAGGGGTAGCTGTGTAGGGTGGGGGGCTGGGTGTGTGGGGAGGGTAGGGGGAGGGGTAGCTGTGTAGGGTGGGGGGCTGGGTGTGTGGGGAGGGCAGGGGGAGGGGTAGCTGTGTAGGGTGAGGGGCTGGGGTGTGTGGGGAGGGAGGAGGTGTATGGGGGAGCTGTGTGTGTGGTAGCTGTATAGGGTGAGGGGCTGGGTTTGGGGGGGCTGATGGCTCAGCCTCCCCCCTCTGTTATCTTTGGAGCTGGCTCTGGATGGGGGGCAGAGCCCCTTGTTAGAGAGACCCCCCTTTAATTAATGGTTTGAAAGCAGTGGGGAATTTAAAGGGGTCTGGGAGGGTGAAAGGGAATTTAGTGTGATCTCCCCCTCTCCCACCCATCCCTTCTGCCCCTTCTGCCTGCCTCCCCTTTCCCCCACAAGTCCCCCCATGTCCCTCCTCCCGCTGCAAACCTTCCTCCCCCCCCCCCCCACTCCTCTCCCCACCTGCCCTTTTAACATTTGCCCTCCAGCACCCCCCCCCTCCCCCCCCCGGCACATTTCTGGGGAGCAACGACTGTGTTTAGTCACTCACCAGCCAGGTGACAAGATGAGAAAAGCCACTACAATTATTAGTGTGTGTGTGTGTGTGTGTGGGGGGGGGGGGTACTGCTCTCCCCTCTGCATGCACCATGAACTCCTGTACCAGAGCGGGGAGAAAACCCAGCCGTCCTGGCTCCCAGCCCCCTCTGCTCTAACCACTAGACCCCACTCCCCTCCCAGAGCTGGGGGTAGAACCCAGCAGTCCTGGCTCCCAGCCCGGCCCCGCTCCCCCTGGTTTCTGGAATGCCGGAGGTCGCGCCCCCTGGCTCAGGGCTCTGTGGATGTTGGTGGGGCTGAGGCTGGCACGGGTGGGCAGATATGAGCGTTGGCAGCTGTCAGGGAGGTGGATGGGTGGGATGCTGGGAGGGGGAGCTGGAATGAGGCAGGGATGCCTGGAGGGGGGTGGGTTCAGAGCTGCCTCCCCCGCCCACCTCTACCCAAACGTGCCCCAGCCCGTTGTTTGCTCTGCTCCTGCCGCCTGCATTCCTGGCCCCTGCGATAGCTTTTCCCAGCCTCCTGGGCTCTGTGCGTCTGGCAGCCCCACCCCGCCCGCCCTGGCGCAGCGCAAACGGGGTCCCCTCTCCCCCAGCCTGGCCCCAGCCCAGAGCAACTGGGGCCCAGCCCAGCCCCAGGGCTGAGCAAATGGGAGAGTCTCCCTGGAGAACCACACTTAGTGTGGCCTAGGGAGACCAACCTGGCCTCCGGGTGGGGAGTGGGGGAGAGAGAAGGCTGCCTTGGCACGCCTGGGTGGGGTTGGTGCCTTGGCACAGCCAGTGCCAGGGGCAGGCATGCTGAGATTGGCCAGGCCGAGCCTGGAGAGGGATTGGAGGGTGGCTGCGAGGGGGCCTGGGCACTCAGAGATTGGCCTGGGAAGGGGGGGCACTGCATAGTGTGGCAATGGGCTCCGCAGGGGGGCTGCACCGACATCAGCCTGGCGGGGGAGGGGAGGGGGGAGACCGGCTCCGCTTGGTGCTCTCAGGCAGGGGCAGGTGACGTCTCTGCCCCAGCCGGCGCTTCCCCGCCCCCAGCCATGCACATTCCAGCCTGCGCCCTGATAACATCGCCCAGGTGTGTCTGAGTGGAGCCGGCCGGTCTCCTCCACACCCCCACCCCTGCACTGCCCCCCAGGGCCGTCCTCCCTGCCCTGCTCTGTGCCCTGGGGGTGAGGGGGGGGTGGGGGAGGGTAGGAGACAGGGTTTCAGGTGCCTGCCAGAATGGTCCCATTGCACAAGTGATACCCTTCGCCGCTCAGCACCTGCCCCCCTACCCGCCTGGCTCCCTCTCCCCAGCTCTCATCTTTCCCTGGTTGTCTTTGCAGTGCAGGGCACAGTCCCTCCTCTGAACAGTGGGGGAGAGAACCCCGGAGTCCCGGCCCCCAGCCCTGCCCCCCTCACTAACCCACCAGACCCGAATTCCTTCCCAGAGCCAGGGAGAGAACCCAGGAGTCCTGGCCCCCAGCCCCTCCCTCTGCTCCTTGCTGCCTGTCCCCGTGAGTCTGGACATTGTAGCTCTGTCTGGTGGAGGCACCCGCCCGGGGCTCCCCATGTTAATTAGCCAGGGTAGCTGGGCGTGGCTGCAGGGCTGCGTGCCATGCCATGCAGTCCGTGGTCCTGGGAGCAGCAGATAAACAGTCCCGCTCTGCACCCGCCTGCTGGACAGATAGTAGGAAAGTCCTTCGCCAGGGTTATTTCTAGCTGCTCTGGGACTTCGGGGCTGGGCGACGCTATTCATAGCCAGGCCTTGGACCTGGACTTTCTCACGGCAGCACAGGCCTAGGGGGGAGACCCTGGGCTGGGGGTGGAGCTGGTGCAATGAACAGACATGGAGAGTAGGGAGCGGAGAATCCTTCTCAGGATGCCAGTGCCACTGGGCGGGTCGCACGGATGGCAGGCTGTGCCCTTGGTTGGATGCACGCACAGGAGCGTGTCCCGAGCCCTCCCCTCGCACACGGATGGGTCGAGTGTACCCTGGGTCCTGTGCACACGCATGCACCACTGAGCGTGTCCTGTGCCCCTCGGTGCATGTCTGGATAGGGCTGTCTGGGCCCTTTGCACACACATGCACCAATGTGCCCCTTTGCACATACGTGAATAGGCTGTCTGGGCCCTTTGCACACACATGCACCAGTAAGTGTGTTCTGTTCCCCTTGGCACACACGTGAATAGACTGGCTGGGCCCTTTGCACACACATGCACCAATGTGCCCCTTTGCACACGCACAGATAGGCTGGCTGGGCCCCTATGTGGGCCCACGGTGGAAGTAGACGCCCATCCCAGTCCCCTGTCTGTGTGTGGTGGAGGGAATGTGCCCCACTCTGTGCAGGGGGCAGGGGGGTCCCAGCTCCTGCTCCCCACCCCACCCTCAGCTCCTGCTGCCCAGCTCGGGTTCAGGCAGTGACAGCTGCTCCCTGGGTCAGCAGCACCTGTTACTGTTTAATCTGCTCCCAGCTCCTTCCTGCCTGGCCTGTAACCCCTTCCTCCCCAGTGCTCTGGAGACACGGGAGCCCCCATGGGCAGGGGTGTCTGGAGTCCCATCCTCTGGGCCCATAGACCCTCCAACACCTCGGCCCAACCAGGGCCCCAGGGTGGTCCCCCTGGGAGGGGGTCTAACCCACCAGTGTCTGAAGCCCAGACGGAACGCGGGGAGCACTTTCTCGGGGAATTAAAGGGAAGAACCCCCCCCAGGGGTGGGCTCTGAAACCAGCTGGGGAAAGTGTCTGTAAGAGCAGAGGCCTAGTGGGTGAAAGCTGGGGAGGTGGAGTCAGGACTCCTGGGTTCTTTCCAGGCTGGGGGTCTAGTGGGTTAGAGTGGGAGGGGAGGGGAGGGGCTGGGAACCAGGACTCTGGGTTCCCATCCCTGATGCCCTTTGTTATAGGGAAGGCAAAGTTTGGGATTTATTCAGACCCCCTCACTGTGTGGGGCAGGGGCGGGGTGTGTGTGTGTCCTTGCCCCCACCTCATAGCCCTCCTCTGGCCCCATGGCTCGGGTCTGGCATTGGCCAGGGCCTTTGCTTCATGGCCTCTGTGGCACCAGCTGTCACCGTCCTGTCCCCCAGTGGGGGCTCTGCTAACGAGGCTAATCTGTCACTGGCCCCCCAATCGCCAGCAGCCGCCCAGCCTGAGCCCAGACGGATGGAGGTAGGGTCTCAGCTGGCGGGTGGAGGGGGGCGGGGGGATGAGACAGACAGAAGAGGGGAACAAAGGGGAGCGAAATAAAGTGTCTGGAAAACACCCACCCCCATTTCTCACCAACACCACTGAAGTCCCAGCCCAGCTCGGCTCAGACCCCCTGCAGGTTTGTTGCAAGCACAGCAAAAATTACCTCCCAGCTCCCCCATTCTCCCCCCACCCCCGTGCACTAGCACTGAGATCCAGCCCCCCCTTCTCCCAAGTGCTAAGGGTTCATACCCCTAGCCGCTAGAACCAGGACTCGTCCCCTTAGCCCCCCTGCCCCTGAGTGCCGTGGGGTCTGCGCCCCCCATAGATCCACGCCCTGGGATTCGCTCTTACCACTGTTCTAGCTGCACACGAGGGGCAGGGTCCGAGCACCGATCCGGGAGCCTGGGTCCCAGCTGGGCCGGTCTCTGGAGATGGGGGTGCAGAGTGGGGCTCTTAGGAGGAGTTGGGGAGAGTGCATGCACTTGTATCCGAGCAGGGGTCGTTTTAATGCCTGCATGCAGGTGCGTTTCCCTGTGCAAGCCTGAGCGTGTAAACACACCTGGGAGTCTACAGCCAGAGGGGTGTGCGTGGGAGTGTGTGTGTGCAAATCTTTGAGTGGGCGTATGAGTGCTTGAGTATGCGATGGCTGGTGTGTGTGTGGGGGGGGGGAGCTGGCCCTCTGGCGCTTGGCTAGTGTGTCCTGCCAGCAAAGTGGGGCTGAATTGTGTGGGTGACAGGGTTAGGAGGGCACAGGGTGTGCAGGCCAGCGTGTGTGTCTGTCTGCAAACCTGCGAGTGTGTTAGCGTTTCTGTGTGTGTGACACGTCCAGCCAGTGTGAGGCCCCTGTCGCATGGCCTGTCACCCCAGGCAAACCTCTCATCACCCAGCCACTGACATAAGAACATAAGAACGGCCGGACTGGGTCAGACCAAAGATCCATCCAGCCCAGGATCCTGTCTGCTGACAGTGGCCAATGCCAGGTGCCCCAGAGGGAGTGAACCTAACAGGCAATGATCAAGTGATTTCTCTCCTGCCATCCATCTCCACCCTCTGACAAACAGAGGCTAGGGACACCATTCCTTACCCATCCTGGCTAATAGCCATTAATGGACTTAACCTCCATGAATTTATCCAGTTCTCTTTTAAACCCTGTTATAGTCCTAGCCTTCACAACCTCCTCAGGCAAGGAGTTCCACAAGTTGACTGCGCGCTGCGTGAAGAAGAACTTCCTTTTATTTGTTTTAAACCTGCTGCCCATTAATTTCATTTGGTGGCCCCTAGTTCTTGTATTATGGGACTAAGTAAATAACTTTTCCTTATCTACTTTCTCCACATCACTCTTGTTTTTATATACCTCTATCATACCCCCCCTTAGTCTCCTCTTTTCCAAGCTGAAAAGTCCTAGCCTCTTTAATCTCTCCTCATATGGGACCCGTTCCAAACCCCTAATCATCTTAGTTGCCCTTTTCTGAACCTTTTCTACACTTCCAGGCAGGAAAACAAGTCAAGGGTTCCCCCCCGCCCCACCTGTGCCAAGTGCCTGCCCATGCCCCCCCACCCACCTCAGTGCCAGGGCCGGGGGGAGCTCCCTGCCTCTCCAGCCCATAATCTCCCCTGCATTGTGGTGATACCTCTGTCCCACCTGGGTCACTTCCCTCTGTCTGTCCCACCCCCAGGGTCTGTCTTTCTGTCTCCCCCTGCCCCCAGGGTCTGTCTCTCCCAGCGTGTCCCTGGCGCTGAGCGTTTCTGGCACTTGTCTGTGCCCGATTTCCCCCCCCCCTTGGGGTTTTATCCTGAAACAAAGACCCAGCTTAGCCGGACCGGCCTGGAATCTCAAACAGCTGCTGCCGGGTGACGCTGCTTCCCCACCTCCCCTCGCTCCTCCCACTGCCCCCTTTGCCCCCTCGCTTCTCCCCCTCACCCCCACTCCCTTCACCCCCTAACTTCCCCCACTCCCTAAACACCTCCCTTCTCTCCCTAACTCCCCACTCACTTCACCCCTCCCTTCTCCCCCTAACCCCCCCACTCCCTTCGCCCCCTCCCTTCTCCCCCTAACTTCCCCCACTCCCTAAACGCCTCCCTTCTCTCCCTAACCCCCCACTCCCTTCGCCCCCTCCCTTCTCCCCCTAACTTCCCCCCTCCCTAAACGCCTCCCTTCTCCCCCTAACTCCCCACTCACTTCACCCCCTCGCTTCTCCCCCTAACCCCCCCACTCCCTACACACCTCCCTTCTCCCCCTAATTCCCTCCCATTCCCTTCCCCCCCTAACTTCCCCCCCACTCCAATCACCCCTCCCTTCTCCCCCTAATTCCCTGCCATTCCCTTCCCCTCTTCCCTTCCCCCCCCCAATCACACCTCCCTTCTCCCCCCTTTACCCACCCTGTGACCGGGGTCCTATTGGGGAACCGCCTAGGCAGCCTTGGGAGCTGATGGCTTTGTCTAATCAGCAGTTTGGGAAGGGAAGGTTAGTGGAACATGCGTATCCCTACACCTTACCTGTTACCAGTGTGGAGAATTGTGCTCATCTAAACTCTCTTTGCCTTCCCCTCCCTTAACAGATAAACGGCTGTTTTCCACAAATAGTGTCTTGTTACACTGAGCTGCTTTAAGCACATCCCTTTTACCTGGGTCAGGCTGACTTTCCCAAGATTTACTAGCCAACAATGTATTGCTCACCAAGACTGTATCCCTTCCTTCCTCAGTTACGGCTTTAACCTGATCACCAACTTTAATTTGCTCTAGAGAACCATCTTCCCGAGTCCTATCTAATGCCAGATTCACTTCTGAGATACCAGACAGACACTCCGAAATTTCTTCCACATATGCACTGCTTCTTTGCACAGATAAACAGCCATCTTCCTCAGACAAACGTTTGGAGAAACCCTCCATAGGCAAATCCTTGCCCCTAGTAGACACAGGTTCAGGATTATTTCTTTCCTGTGACTGGTTTGTGTCATCAACTTGACTGAACAAAGTTTTAATATCATCCCCAATCAAAAGATCCTTAGGCAATAGCTTCCTTACACCAGCGATAACTTCACGTTTAACACCATCCCATTCACGATGGATTCTGGCTAAAGGCACACGTACATAAACTCAGAGAGGATCACAATATTCACACTCTGATTTGGTAAATAATCTTCCTCTTTGACAAGATCTGCTTTAACAGGAGTGATGTTAGAAGCTGTAATTTGCCCTAAACAGCTTTTCCCATTGACGTTTATACTCTCTGCCCAAGTTATGGGGCCACCTTCACCCGAGCTCACAGTAAAAACATTTACATCAAAGGTGGTAGTGTTGGGGTATATGTGGTTACACACAGACAACTGCTTAGAGTCAAACAACATCCCAACATTGTTACAAACTGGATAGATTCTATCCCCATCTTTGCTGTTGAGAGGAGCTGGCTTTCCAGGATGATACAGTTCCTCTTGTTCCTTTATTCTCTTGAATTGGAGCTTAAGTCTGTCCACTTTTGCCTTAGCTTCTAGTTCCTGCAGTCGAATATCTGCCATTCTCTGTTCATGTTCAAAACACAGACGTTCTCTTTCAGCAGCTTCTCCTTCCATATCAGCTATTTTTTGCTTTTGATCGAGTTCTAGCTGCTGGTTTCTCACTGCAAGCATTTTCGCTGGGTCTGCTTCCTTATCACTGGCAATTAACAGATTTTTCAGTTCCTGCTCTAGAGCCTTTTTCTTAAAATACAACCCTCTCTGTGAGCACAATTCTTCCAGGCTTTTTCTGTCAGGATCTTGATCATGGGTCACTCACTGTAACTGATTTTTAACCCTTAAACTCTCCAATATCAAAATTAAATTTTGACAAGCGTGTGGTTCTGATCCAAAAACCCAATTAACCTGTGGTAATGTGTATCCAAGTACGACTACACTTCTGTGACCAGGGTCCTAATGGGGAGCCAGCTGTGGTCATTCAATTATGGTGAACGGCAAAGAATGGGGCAGCCAAATCCCCAAAAGCTGGTGGATATTCCAATACTTAGATTCACCAAGCCAGCATAAAACAGCTTCTTTATGACCTTACTGGTTACTCCGAAGTCCAAACAACACAGTTCCCTTTAAGTGATCCAGCCTCAGGCCTCCATCCAGGTGCCCATGTCAAATATGATGAAAATTTCTGTAAATCTTATTTCATCATATAAAAGAACAGGTTCGACCAATGTTTCAGATCTTACCCAAATACACGCTACAGCCAATTCTTATTAACTAAACTAAAATTTATTAAAAAACAAAAGAGAGTATGGATAAAAGATCAATATACACACAGACATGAGTTCAATTCATTGAGGTGCAGATTCACAGCAGAGAGGGTGAGCTTTGTAGTTGCAAAGAGTTCCTTTAGAATTCAGTTCATAGGTTATAGTCCAATGTCCAAATCTCATATTCAGGGCGTACCAGCATAACTGGGACCTCGGTCTTGCGACTCAAACTTCCCCTGATGAAGCTTAAGCAGAATCGGGATCCAAGGATCTTTTATACAATTTCATGTCCTCTTTGACAAGTTGGGATTTCCTTGCAGAACAAAAGGTAATCAGGATGACTTTGAAGGAAGTCCATCACCGGTTCTTAGCTAAACGAATTAACATAAGGCCATACTTCAGAAGATGGAGAAAGCTACTAGGGGGAGATTGTTCTAGATTTGATTTTGACAAATAGTGAGGAACTGGTTGAGAATTTGAAAGTGGAAGGCAACTTGGGTGAAAGTAATCATGAAATGGTAGAGTTCATGATTCTAAGGAATGGTAGGAGGGAGAACAGCACAATAAAGACAATGGATTTCAAGAAGGCAGACTTTAGCAAACTCAGGGAGTTGGTAGGTAAAATCCCATGGGAAGCAAGTCTAAGGGGAAAAACAACTGAAGACGGTTGGCAGTTTTTCAAAGAGACATTAAGGGCACAAGAGCAAACTATCCCACTGCGTAGGAAAGACAGGAAGTATGGCAAGAGACCACCCTGGCTTACCCAGGAGATCTTCAATGATCTAAAACTCAAAAAAGAGTCTTACAAAAAGTGGAAACTCGGTCAAATTACAAAGGATGAATATAAACAAATAACACAAGTATGTAGGGACAAAATTAGAAAAGCCAAGGCACAAAATGAAATCAAACTAGCTAGGGACATAAAAGAAAACAAGAAAACATTCTACAAATACATTAGAAGCAAGAGGAAGATCAAGGACAGAGTAGTTCCGTTACTTGGGGGGAAAGACAGTACCTCTACTTCCACAACCGTAACAGAAAAGGTGGAAATGGCAGAGGTGCTTAATGACTTCTTTGTTTCGGTTTTCACCAAGAAGGTTGGTGGCGACTGGACGTCTAACATAGTGAATGTCAGTGAAAGTGAGGTAGAATCAGAGTCTAAAATAGGGAAAGAACAAGTAAAAAAGTACTTAGACAAGTTGGATGTCTTCAAGTCACCAGGGCCTGATGAAATGCATCCTAGAACACTCAAGGAGCTGACTGAGGAGATATCTGAGCCACTAGCGATTATCTTTGAAAAGTCATGGAAGATGGGAGAGATTCCAGAAGACTGGAAAAGGGCAAATCTAGTGCCCATTTATAAAAAGGGAAATAAGGGCAACCCGGGGAATTACAGACCAGTCAACTTAACTTCTGTACCCGGAAAGATAATGATGCAAATAATTAAGCAATCAATTTGCAAACATCTAGAAGATAATGAGGTGATAAATAACAGTCAGCATGGAGTTGTCAAGAACAAATCGTATCAAACCAACCTGATAGCTTTCTTTGACAGGGTAACAAGCCTTGTAGATAGGGGGGAAGTGGTAGATGTGGTATATCTTGACTTTAGTAAGGCTTTTGATACTGTCTCGCATGACCTGCTCATAAACAAACTAGGGAAATACAACCTAGATGGAGCTACTATAAGGTGGGTGCATAACTAGCTGGAAAATCATTCCCAGAGAGTAATCATCAGTGGTTTGCAGTCATGCTGGAAGGACATAATGAGTGGGGTCCCGCAGGGATCGGTTCTGGGTCCGGTTCTGTTCAATATCTTCATCAATGATTTAGATGATGGCACAGAGAATACACTTATAAAGTTTGTGGATGATACCAAGCTGGGAGGTGTTGCAAGTGCTTTGGAGGAGAGGATGAAAATTCAAAATGATCTGGACAAACCAGAGAAATGGTCTGAAGTAAATAGGATGAAATTCAATAAGGACAAATGCAAAGTGCTCCACTTAGGAAGGAACAACCAGTTGCACATGTACAAAATGGGATCTGGGGGTCATAGTGGATCACAAGCTAAATATGAGTCAGTAGTGTAACGCTGTTGCAAAAAAAAGCAAACATCATTCTGGGATGTATTAACAGGAATGTTGTAAGCAAGACTCAAGCAGTAATTCTTCCACTCTACTCTGTGCTGATTAGGCCTCAACTGGAGTATTGTGTCCAGTTCTGAGCGCCACATTTCAGGAAAGATCTGGACAAATTGGAGAAAGTCCAGAGAAGAGCAACAAAAATTATTAATGGTCTAGAAAACATTTCCTATGAGGGAAGATTGAAAAAATTGGTTTTGTTTAGTCTGGAGAAGAGAAGCCTGAGATGGGACATGATAACAGTTTTCAAGTACATAAAAGGTTGTTACAAGGAGGAGGGAGCAAAATTGTTGTTCTTAACCTCTAAGGATAGAACAAGAAGCAATGGGCTTAAATTGCAGCAAGGGAGGTTTAGGTTGGACATTAGGAAAAACTTCCTAACTGTCAGGGTGGTTAAGCACTGGAATAAATTGCCTAGGGAGGTTGTGGAAACTCCATCCTTGGGGATTTTTAAGAGCAGGTTACACAAAAACACAAACATCATCTCCCCACGTCTTCTGCAGGTTATTTACTTTGCAGGATGTTTAACCCTTTTTAGCCATGCGTCATACCCAGGGCCGCCGAGAGCGGGTTCGGGCCCCGGTGAAAATTTTTTTTCGGACCCCCCAGCAAGGGCGGACCGGCTAAACAGGGCCGATGGGGGGGGGGGGGGGGAAGCCGGGCCCCGGTAATTTGTACTGGCTTCCCCCCCCCCCTCGTCGGCCCTGGTCATACCCCCCACTCCCTTCACACCTCCCTTTTCCCCCCTTAGCCCCCCACTCCCTACACACCTCCCTTCGCCTTCCTTTACCCCCCTTCCCCCCTAACTCCCCCCTACACACCTCCCTTCGCCCCCCTTCAACCTCCCACTTCCTCTGCCCCCGCTCCCTCCTCTCACCCCATTCCCCCCGCCCCTCACCCATCCCCCAGCTCCTAAGATCTGCAGAGCTCCGGAGGCAGGACTGTGAGAGACAGAAGGGGGTGTGGGGATCCCAAGCCATAGGGGGGTTATTGGTTCTCTGGGACTGAAGGAGGGGAATAAGGAGCCATGGGGGGGGGGTGTTGGCCATGGGGTGGGAGGGGCCATATTGGGCCATAGGGAGCATCCAGGGGTGCTCTTGGCCCTGTGGGAACTATGGGCCCTGTCTCACTCACCCCCCCTCCCATCCTGCCCCCCCAGGCTGCCTGGCCGTGGTGCAGATCTCAGTGCCAGCGCAGGTCGAGGTGCTGCTGGGATCCCCGGTCACCATCCCCTGCACGCACAGTATCACCGGGTCGCCTGACGCCCGCCTGGTGGAATGGTTCATCGTGAGTATCCTGGCACGCGCGTGCGAGCGGCGGGGGGAGTGTGACTCGGGGGGAGGGTGTCATGGGGGGGGGGCTGGTGTGAATCCTCGCTCGGGGGAAGGGGTACATGTGTCTCACTGTACATGGCGGGGGTTGTGCTACTGCCTGAGGGGGCTGTGGGTGTGAATCCAATTGTGCTCAAAGGGGGTGTGAGAATCCCAGGGGGGGGCGGATGGATGTGACATGAGTGCGGGGACGAATCCTGTGTGTGTGTGTGTGTGTGTGTGTGTGTGTGTGAGAGAGAGAGAGAAGGGGGTGTCCCACACATGCGTGTGCGAGGGAGGTGTTGGGGGTGAATCCCACACCCGTGTGCAAGGGAGTGTTGGGGGTGAATCCCACACACACTTGTGCAAGGGGGGAGTCACTAACTCTGTTCCCCTCCCCCCAGACGGACCGGGACGGAGAGCGGCAGCGCGTGGCTTACAGCGAGGGGGGTCGCGGGGGGGTGGACCAGAGCACTGAGTACTCAGGCCGTCTCTACATGGACCCCGATCTCAGCCTGGTCCTGCCGAAGGCCGACGTGAGCGACGAACGGGCCTTCTCCTGCCAGGTGACAGCGGGGGCCGCAGGCAGCGCCGAGGGGGTGGCCCAGCTCCGGGTGTACGGTGAGAGACACCCCCCCATGCGCCCTGCACCCCCCAGCTTCCCCTCCCCCTGCTGGCACTGCACCTCCTTCGCTGCCCCCCACACCCCTAATCTTCCCCCTTCCTTGGGACTGCGCCCCCTTCCCTCAGCCCCCCACTCCAGCCCAGCCAGCCTCTCCCCCTCGTGCGAGCCCCCTGCTTGCTACGTTGGCGCTGGCTCCATGGATGCAGCTGCCTCTGGCCGAGCTCACTGAGGCAGGCCCAGGGATCCCACTCGCTTGTGTGTGGGTGCAGGGACATGGCTGCTACAGGGAATGGGCCTTGCACGCCGGCCCCTCGCACGTCCACCTGCATGTGTGACCCTGCGGCCCAGGCTGCTCATGCCTCCATGGGGCAAGAGTTGATTGACCCTCGCCCTGCAGCCCCCTCCCCGGCAGGGTTCTGTGGTGCACATGGGCCTTTGCACACGCGCCCACTCACTGAACCTGTTCTCCGTAACTGTAACCGCCTTGCTCCCCCCCGGGGCACTCTGGGCCTAGCCTGGCCCGGCCCGGTTCCGTGCAGCAGCCTGGCCCGGCCCGGTTCTGTGCAGCAGCCCGGCCCGGCGCGGTTCCGTGCAGCAGCCCGGCCCGGCGCGGTTCCGTGCAGCAGCCCGGCCCGGCCCTGTTCCGTGCAGCAGCCCGGCCCGGCCCGGTTCCGTGCAGCAGCCCGGCCCGGCCCGGTTCCGTGCAGCGGCCCGGCCCGGCCCGGTTCCGTGCAGCGGCCCGGCCCGGCCCGGTTCCGTGCAGCGGCCNGTTCTGTGCAGCAGCCCGGCCCGGTTCTGTGCAGCAGCCCGGCCCGGCCCGGTTCTGTGCAGCAGCCCGGCCCGGCTCCGTGCAGCAGCCTGGCCCGGCCCGGCTCCGTGCAGCAGCCTGGCCCGGTTCCGTGCAGCAGCCTGGCCCGGTTCCGTGCAGCAGCCTGGCCCGGCCCGGTTCCGTGCAGCAGCCTGGCCCGGTTCCGTGCAGCAGCCTGGCCCGGCCTGGTTCTGTGCAGCAGCCTGGCCTGGCGTGGTTCGGTTCTGTTTTCACGCTCGCTCGCTCTCCTCCCCGCAGAACCCCCCGAGCCCCCGGAGCTCACAGCTAACTCCGGGATCCTGTCCGTGATGGAGCGGTCGGTGTCAGAGGTGAGGCGACCCAGCGGACGGGGTGGTGCCATGCTGGGGGAGCGGGGACCCTTCCCTGGGTGGGGGTCGGGTCCCACAGTTCATTAGGGTCACTCAGACCCAGCACTCTGGAACTGGGGTCCCCAGCCCCTGGCACCTCCCTCTGACCGGGGTCCCTGCACTGCGTGGGGGGGGGGGGCGCTGGGTAATGGGGGGCTGTGCTGGGAGTGATGTCGTGTGCCTGTGCCCAGATCGCCACCTGCAGCAGCCGGAACGCCAACCCCGCCCCCACCATCAGCTGGTTCAAGGATGGGGCCCGCCTGGAAGCCCCCACTGAACGCAATGACGGTAACAGAGACAACTC
>QXTE01000519.1:242429-253227 GCA_003942145.1 Platysternon megacephalum
CCCCCCCCCCCCAGTCCTGACCCCCGTCCTGACCCCTCTGCTCTCCCCCCAGACATGTACGTGGTGTCTCGCTCCGTGAAGGAGGCCTCAGGGCTGCAGTCTGTGTCCAGCACCCTCTATCTGCGCCCCAGCAAGGCCGACAAGGATGCCCAGTTCCAGTGCCTGGTCCAGTACCCGCTGCCCCAGGGGCAGGTGGGCAACACCAGCTCAGAGCACTTCAGCCTCGTGCTGCACTGTGAGTAACCCTCCCACCCCTGGGACACTGGCAGTACTGAGTGCGCCGGCACGGGCATGGCATGTGCACGAGGATGCTAGCCTTGCACGAATGTGTTTGTGTGCACGCGCAGGGACACTAGGCTTGCATGGGCACTAACCCTGAGACACGCACCAAGACTGAAAACCTCCCCCGGCCTTGCACAGCCATGTGCAGGGACACAGACCTTGCACACGCTTGTGTGCAGAAGCACCAGTTCAGCCAGTACCGTCTGTGAGACATTCAGCCTGACATAGTGCTGTGAATGCAGCCCTGGGCCTGCAGTCTCTCCCCTCACACGCATGCCATTGGGATCTTGTGCAAAAGCCTTTGCACAAGCATCTTGCAACTGCTGCACAGAAACAGGGGAATAATTTAAGAACACCTTACGCAATGCCCAAAAACCACAATTGAGGAAGAAAGCTGTGCTGGTTAAAAAACCAACCAACTATAAAATTTATATATATAAATATAAATGGAAGAAAGGGGAAGTTGATAGGAATGAATATAAATCAGAAGTTAGGAATTGTAGAAAATTGATAAGGGAAGTGAAGGGATGCTAGGAGACATCTGTGGCCAGTAGAGTTAAAGACAATTATGAGTTTTAAAAAATGTATTAGGAACAAAACTAATCCTGACAATGGTATTGGTCTGTTACTATATGGAAATGGTAGAATTATCACTAATAATGCAGAAAATGCAGACGTGCTCAGTAGATATTTCTGCTCTGTATTTGGGGATAAAAGATTATATCTTATCACATGGTAATAACATTCTTTCCATTCCACTAGTGTCTCTGAAGGATGTTAAACAAAAGCTACCAAGGTTAGACCTTTTAAGTCAGCAGAACCAGATAAGTCTCATCCCAGAGTTTAAAGGAGCTGCTGTTAATGTTGATTTTCAATAAGTCTGGAGCCCCGGGGAAGTTCCAAAAGACTGGAAAAAAGAAAAGGTTGTGCCAGTTTTTAAAAAGGGTAAACAGGATGATCCAGGTAGTTATAGGCCTGTTAGCCTGACCTTGATCCCGGGCAAGATAACAGAGCAGCTGATAGAGGACTCGATTAACAAGTAATTAAAGGAGGGTGATGTAGTTAATATGAATCATCAGGGGTCTATGGAATATAGATCCTGTCAAGCTAACTTGGTATCTGTTTTTGATGAGATGACAAGTTCGATTGCTCAAGATAACAGTGTTGATGTGATGGACTTAGACTTCTGTAAGGATTTTGGCTTGGTACCACAGGACGTTCTGATTACAAATCTAGAAAGATAGAAAATGAACATAGCGCACATTAGCTAGATTAAAAACTGGCTAACTGATCGATCACAAAATCTAACTAAACGGGGAATTGTCCTCGAGCTGGTGGGTTTCCAGTGAGGCCTGCAGAGGTCTGTTCTTGGCCCTGCGCTATTTCACATTTTTATCAGTGACCTGGAAGAAAACAAAATCCTGCCGGATAAAGTTTGCTGATGACATAAAAATTGGGGGAGTGGTAAATACTGAAGAGGACGGGTCACTGAGTCAGAGAAATCCGGCTCGCTCGGTAATCTGGGCGCCAGCAAACAATATGCATTTAACTGTGGCAAAATGTCAGTGCACACATCTGGGAATCTCGGCCATCCTTATGGGAGGGTGCTGGGAAGCAAGGACTCTGAAAAAGATTTTGGGGGCGGATAAGCAGCTAAACGCGAGCTCCCGGTGCGAAGCTGTGGCCAAAAGAGCTCCTGCAATCCTGGGAGGCGTAAACAGGGAAACCGCCAGTAGGAGCAGAGAGGTTATTTTCCCTCTAACCACTGCTGGGATCCTGGGTCCAGGAAGATGTTGGTCGATTGGAGGGAGTCAGAGAAGAGCCAGAGAACGATGAAAGGGTCAGAAAACCTGCCTTGTTGTGATTGCCTCAGAACTCAAGGCTATTTAGCCTCACAGAGAGAAGGCGAAGGGGTGACGTGATCCCAGTCCAAGTCTCTACCTGGGGAACAAATATTTGCTAGTGGGCTCTGCAGTCGGGCAGGGGAAGGTCTGACACGCCCCAGTGGCTGAAAGCTGCAGCTAGACAAATTCAGACAGAAATTTGCAGAGCTCAGGATTGAACAACCTACCAGGGGCTGTGGTGGATTCTCTGTCACTGCTGATTTTTAAACCAAGACAGGCTGTTTCCTGGGAGATCAGCCACAGGAACGATTTGGGGGCAGGTCTCTGGCCCGCACTATGCCGGGGGTCAGACCAGATGGTCACAGGGGCCCCTTCTGGCCTTGGGGTCTGTGAAAGAGGCTATTGCAGTGCAGAGACCCTTCCTTGCATGTACTCGGTCACACAGTCGCACTCCTGCTGCTGCCCCGTAACCCCCCATTCCCACACTGGGGTAGGGGTGTTAACTCATGGCCTTTGATCCCCCCCTTGCCCCCAGATTTCACGGAGAACGTGGAGTTCATGCTGGAGTCTCCCCTGGTGATCAAGGAGGGGGACGACGTGAGGCTGCGGTGCCGGGGGGATGGGCAGCCCGAGCCGGAGTACATCTTCTACCGGGTGCAGGTATTGGTGGGGACGGGGGGATACCGGGCTGCCCAGGCCCCGGGGGGGGGGGGGAGATACCAGGCTTCCCCGGGCAGCTGAGCCCTGTGGGGGTGGAGGGGGTGCCCGGGCCCCGTGGGGCTGAGCCCAGGGAGGGATACCGGACTGCCCTGAACACCTCCCCATCCCCCCAGGCATCCGAGGCCGTGGAACTGGCCACCAAGCAGGACGGGGTCCTGACCCTGCCCAGCGTTTCCAGGGCCAACAGCGGGACCTACCGGTGCCAGGTGCTGGACTTCGACAGCCCCCCCGAGGTGCAGCTGGAGAAGGAGGTGATCATCCACGTCAACTGTGAGTGCCCCAGGGGCTGCTGGGAGATACGCCATCCCCCCTCCCCACCCACGCCAAGTGTGAGTGCCCCAAGGGCTGCTGGGAGATACACCATCCCCTCCGCTCCCCCGCCCACTGTGAGTGCCCCAGGGGCTGCTGGGAGATACGCCATCGGCCCTCCCCACCCACGCCAATTGTGAGTGCCCCAAGGGCTGCTGGGAGATACACCATCCCCTCCGCTCCCCCGCCCACTGTGGGTGCCCCAAGGGCTGCTGGGAGATACGCCATCCCCTCCTCTCCCCCCACCCCACTGTGAGTGCCCCAAGGGCTGCTGGGAGATACACCATCCCCTCCGCTCCCCCGCCCACTGTGAGTGCCCCAAGGGCTGCTGGGAGATACGCCATCCCCCCTCCCCACCCACGCCAATTGTGAGTGCCCCAGGGGCTGCTGGGAGATACACCATCCCCTCCTCTCCCCCCACCCCACTGTCGGTGCCCCAGGGGCTGCTGGGAGAAACAGTTGACGTAGGGGGGTTGGTGGGAGGGCCCCAGGGGGTGAGAGGGAGGGGGTGGCATGAAGGCCCCAGGGAGCTGGCTTGGGGTGCTTACACAGGGAAGGGAGGGGGTATATTTTGAGGAGCTGTCTGCAACACGGCTTAGTGCATCCCTGCCCCTCTCTCCCCCCCCCCCCCCACCCCCCCGCCCCCCCCCCCCCCCCCCTGCGCGACGCTCTTCCGATCCTGGGAGATACACCATCCCCTCCTCTCCCCCCACCCCACTGTCGGTGCCCCAGGGGCTGCTGGGAGATACAGTTGACGTAGGGGGTTGGTGTGAGTGCCCCAGGGGGTGAGAGGGAAGGGGTGGCATGAAGGCCCCAGGGAGCTGGCTTGGGGTGCTCACACAGGGAAGGGAGGGGGTATATTTTGAGGAGCTTTCTGCAATACAGCTTAGTGCATCCCTGCCCCTCTCTCCCCCCCCCCCCAACAGACCTGGACCCCCTGACCCTGCACCCAGGCAGACGAGTGACAGTGCCCCTGGGTGGAGACGTCACACTCACCTGCTCCGGACAGGGCTCCCAGCCCCCCAAACTGGTGTGGAGGAAGGTGAGATTCACCGGGGCTTGACTAGGTATCGGCAGGCCCTACAGGGGGGCTGTTTATACAAGCACCCTCCCCCAGCACTGAGATGCAGCCACCTCTGGGGTGGGGTGCGGGGGCTGTTTATACAGGGATCCCTCGCCTGGCACTGAGATGCAGCCGCCTCTGGGGTGAAATGAGGCAGAAATCTCACAAACTGTGATTTTTCTGGATAATAGCTGATTAGCCCCCATCCCACTCCCTGCCATGTAGCGCCCCCTAGTACCACATGGGGGCATTGGAGCCAGCACTGACTGCCAGGGCAGAGCGCCCCCTACTGAGCTCCCACCCTGCTCCGTGCAGCACAGCGCCCCCTAGTGTCCTCTCTCATTACAGGGCAAGGAGCGAGTGGCTCACGGTGGCACGCACACCCTGCACTCGGTCTCGTACCACGTGGCCGGGACTTACACCTGTGAGGCCTCTGTGCCCAGCGTGCCGGGGTTGCAGCGGGACCAGACCGTCCAGGTTACTGTGGAAGGTACGGAGCTCCCCACCCCGGTGCACAGATGTGGGGTGTGCCCCCCAGCTGGGACAGGGCATGGGATGGCAGTACAGGGGCTAGGGTGGCAGATCTGTAGGGTCTACGCAGCACGGCCTATTCAAATCAACGTCGAATTCCCAAGGCCTCGTCTCCAGCAGGGCAGCTAGCGCCGCCTCGCTCTCTGGGCAGAGCCCCCAGTGTGGACGCAGCGTACCACCTCCTGCAAGGACGTTAGCGATGCCGCGGCCGCCTCTACACCGAGGGATGGGGGCGTTTGCCAGCAAAGCCGTGCGCTGAGGAGCTGGATTTTTCACGCCCCGACGGACGGGATGGGGCCCAGGGGGTGAGAGCATCAGAGAACATGCGGAGGGTTGCCTGGTACCGTCGAGCATTGGCAGAGCCCGTGTGGGCAGGAGCGTCAGACCAAGAATCCACCCTCCAGACATGGGCTCCGACATCTCCGCCGCCTCCGTGTAGACCCCTGATCCTCCATGTCCGGCCATGGAGCATTGTGGGGGCAGACTCGTCCGTTCAGACCTGTCAGTTCTAGCCTCTCCTCGCCCCCCGCCTGCCCTGCTGTGCCGGACGAAGCTGGTTGTCCTGTATCCCCCCAGGGAGTGACAGGGACAGGCCCTGGCTCAGAACCATACAGCAGGAGGCTGTGCCTGGGGAGCCCTGGAGTGGCTGGGTGCTGTGGCGGGGGGGGGGGGTATTCCAGGCTGGGGGGGCACAGGGCCCCGGGGTGTCCCCTTATGGGACAGGGGGCAGTGATGCCCAGGGAGAGGGGCAGGGTGGGGAGTGTCCAGGAACCTGGGGATGCAGGGTGGGGCTCCCTGGGGTCAGGAACTGGGGTGGGGGGGACACCTGGTGGCAGCATGGGAGGGGGTCCGTGCCAGGGCAGCTGGGGGCTGGTACCTGGGGAGGAGTAGTGGCAGGGGAGCAGGGGGCATGTCTCTGGGGCCAGCTGGGGGTCCCTGGGTGCAGGGAGCTGGGGGGGCAGAGTTGACGTGGGGCCCAGGGGATGTCCCCTTCTCTGACTTTGCCCCTTCCCCAGGGAAGCCGGAGATGGAGGAGCGCCCGACCCAGCACCGGCTCCTGGCCGAGGGGCAGCGCATCCAGCTGACCTGCTCCGCTATGGGACACCCCGAGCCGGAGCTCAGCTGGAGCCTGCCGGGGGTGAAGGTGAGGGGGCAGGGGGAGGGGACCTGGTGCAGCGGGGGGTTCAGGGGGCTGGTACTTAGGGAGGGCAGAGTTGGATGCTGCAGGGTTGTGTCTCGGAGCATGGCCCAGGGTGGTGGGGAGGGGATGGGGGCACAGGATGGGGAGATCCCTGTAGAGCAGCCCCCTCCTACGTGCCCCTACTGAACCCCCCCCCCCCCCACCTGGGCTGCTCCCCGCCCTGGCAGGGAGCTCCCCTCTCCCCCCCAGGCCCAGCTGCTCCAGTGACAGCTGCACTGTCGGCAGCTTCAGAGGAGTCAAGCATTCGTGACCGAGCTGGGCCTGGGAACCGGGGGGGCGCAGCACTGGGTGGCCGCACAGGGGTCATGACCTTCCCCCTCACCCCCAGAACCTGGGTCTCACTGCTGCAGCGGAGCCCCCCCCGACCCCCCCGCTGCCTCTCTGCAGAGCCCTTGTGAAGCGGGTCTCGGCCTGGCGGGGGGGGGGGGTTTGCAGCGTGAGCCCTCGTGCAAAGGGCACGTGTGGGGTGACACCCCTTGTGCTGCACACAGAGCCGTCTGAGGCAGCACGATTCGAGCCCCCTCCTCCCCCCCCCCCCCCCCGCCCCCCCCCCCCCCCCCCCCCCCCCGAGCCCTGAACAGCCAGACAGGGCAGCAGGCCAGGAAGAGCCCCAAAGGGGAGGGGCACTTGGGGGGCAGAGGAGTTGGGGGAGGTGCATAGAGCTGGGGGGCAGCAGGGAGGATCTGGGCCCCCTGGTGCTGGGATGTGTACCTGCCCCCAAAGGTGTGTCTACACGGCCCACTGAGCCCGGGCTGTGACTCAGGTTTGAGCTCAAGCCCCTGCTTCTGTCCACACACAAACTGGTCTGACTCGGGTCAGCGAGTGCTCAGGACCCAGGTCCTAGGGCCCTGCTAGGGGTGGGGGAGAGCCCCTGTCGCAGGCTGTGAGGTCCAAACCCCGCAGTGTGGACGCAGGTTACGCTGCAGCCCCGAGGCAGAAGGGCTGCGCGGCTGTGACGCTCAGGGCTTGGAAACAGCGAGTCCACAGGCCCGGTGCCAGCGAGCAGCGCAGACACCCCCAGAGTGGCAGGGTCCCCACAGGGCTGTGTCCAGAGCTGGGAGAGGGTCCCTCACCGCCCCTGTCTCCCCTCAGCCGGTGGTGAGCGGCACGGGGAACCGGGTGACGAGCGAGGTGATGGTGGAGGTGACGGCGTCACTGGCCAAGTCCGAGATCTGGTGCCGGGCCAGGAACCGGTTCGGGGACGTCACGCAGCACTTCACCCTGGAGATCGGTGAGTGGGGGGTGGGATCGGGGCTGCAGGGGGGAGACCTGGGGAGATGAGTGGGGGCAGGTAGCTGGGGGGACAGGGGTGGTCAGGGTGGGGCAGCGGGGTGGGGGGCAGGAAGGGGTAGCAGGGAAACAGAGCAGGAGGTAATTGGGAGGTGCGGGGGGCATCTCTCCATCTGGGCACTGACCTGTCTGTGTCTTTCCCTCCCGTGGCAGAACCCCCAGCAGCTACCCCCTCCTCTTCCCCCCCGGCAGGTGAGTGCCCCTTTCCCATGGGGCTGGGTGGGGGGGTGATGCCTGGAGCAGCTGTGCCCCCCAGGCAGTGTCTGGCACCATGGGGGTGAAGTCCCAGTGCTGGAGCCCCAGGGGGTTCTGGGGGTCCTGCCCCCACTAACCTCCTTCTCCCTCTCGCTCATGCTGCCCAGGGGACCCCGTGCTCCGGACAGGTGGGTGTTGCTGGGATGTCGGTGGGGGATTAACCCTATAGGGGGCCAAGCCCAGAACTGCCCAGGTGGGCGTGGGGCAAAGGCGGGACCCCTTTGTCTCCCCACAGTGGGGGTCTCTGATCCCTGAGGCGGGGGGAGAGGGCATGCATGGGGGGCTCTAGACGGTTTAGTCACTGGTGTGCCCCTGGGCATCCTGGTCCGTCTCCATCACCCCCCGTCAAGCCGGGGCACCCGGCACCTTGCTCCTTCCCCAAACGAAACCCCAAAGTCGTGCGGCCCGAGGGCCAGGTCTGTGACCCTGATCTGGGCTCACCAGCCACCGTCCTCACACGCGTGGCCAGGGAGCCCCAGGACCGTCCTCACACGCGTGGCCAGGGAGCCCCAGGACCGTCCTCTCACGCGTGGTCAGGGAGCCCCAGGTCCTCTTGGCGCTCGTGTTCCAGCCACAGCCTGTCAGATCCCCCTGCGACTCCTACCTTGGCCTGGTCCCAGCGTCCGTCGCAGGCTGCGCTCGCCTGGCGTCTCTCGGGGACCAGCCGCGCATGGGGCTGCATAGACCCTTCGGCCCCCTGCTCACCGCCCTCAGGGCTTCCTGCTATAGGAACCACCTTGGCCTGCTTCTCCCCAGCTGGGTCTGATCCGTAATCACACGTCTCCCTCCCGGTGTCAGAATGGGCTAATTGGGTTCCCCTGTCATTGCCAGCCTGGGTTAGACACCCCATCACAGGGACCCAGGCGTCCGGGCTCACCCCCTTTCCCACAGTGGGGGGTTCTGAGCCCCAGGGGGCAGCAGAGCGGGGGGGGGGGAAGCATAGGGAACCCAGGCGTCCGGGCTCACCGCCCCCTCTCTCCCTGCAGTGGGGGGCTCTGAGCCCCAGGGTGGCAGCGGCGCTGCGGTTGTGGCTGTTGTGGTCTGCGTCCTGCTGCTCCTGCTCATCGTCGGCTTCTTCTACTGCATGCAGCGCCGGGGACACCTGCACTGTGGGGCGAGGGAGAAGAGATCACTGTGAGTGACCCCCCCCAACTCCCACAGCCCCCCCCCAACCAGAACACCCCTCCCCCCTCGACTGCATGCAGCGCCGGGGACACCTGCACTGTGGGGCGGGGGAGAAGAGATTGTCGAGAACCTTCCTCCCCCTCCCCCTCCCCCTGCCTGGGGGGGGTGGCAGAAATCCCTGTGTGAGCCCCCCCATGCCCACCCCCTCTGTTTTCCTTGCCCCCCATCTGTCTATCTGCACCCCGTGGGACTCACCCTCCCTCCATCCCGCAGGACACCCAAGGAGGGCGGCGCGGAGGACCCGGCTGTGGAGATGAAGACGGACAAACGGAACGAGCAGACGGGGCTGCTGAGCCCGAGTGGGGGCGGTGGAGGGGGCGACGGGGGCCACGAGGTGAGCCGGGGGGCGCTGCTGGGGGCAGCATGAGGTGAGCCGGGTGGAGGGCCCTGGGTGGGCAGCGGGAGGGAACGGGAGGCCTGAGGTGGGGGGGGCTGCGGCTTTGGAGATGGAGGGGAGGATGGGGGAGACCCTGGCGGAGTTGGGGGGACACTGTCCTCTAAGCCAGGGAGTTATGGGGGGAGGGGGGAGAAGGAGAGGTTGGACCCGGGTTGTCACCGGCTGGGGTGGGGTGGAGGCTGCCGGGGGTTTGGGACATGGGGTCAGTGTGTGATTCTCCCCTCCCCCCCCAGTGCTGAGCCCTGCCCCCAGCGGACGGCTGTACCGGGAACCCCCCAGAGGAAGAGGAGGCTGGGATGGCGGCTGGCCGGGAGAGATGGACTTTGTCCCCCCTGTTTCCCCCCAGGGAGCTCGGGGGGGCATTTACTCCATCCCCCCCCAGTTCTTTTTTTTCAATGCCTGGTTTATATCAAGAGACTTTTTCAGATGCCCTGGGGGGCTCCCTCCTGCCTCCCATGGACTCCCCTGCCCCTCAGCACACTGTCCCCCTATGGGCTACACCCCCATGGATTCCCTGCTCCCCACAGCATCTGGAGAAAGGGGGGACCCTCAGCTGTCCCCAGTTATGGGGGTCAGGGCCAGGTGGGCATGTTCCATCCTCCAACCCTCCCACAGCACCCCCTGACCCACACCCCCAGCAACCCCCCAGCACTGGCACCCTCAGGATCTACCCACCCTAGCACCAGGGCCCCCCCTTACCCACAGCACATGCCCCCCAGGGTCCAACCGCTCATGGTAGCAGCCCCCCATCACCTTCCGTCCCCCACCTCCAGCATTGGTACCCCCAGAACACACACCCTTCCCCCCATCTCTGCCCTTCCCTGTGTCCCCCAGCACCTCCAGCCTGGTCGTCCCCCCGGTTGTATTTGTCTCTGGTTGTGAATGTTTTTTTACGAGACCTGTTTGTTTACCAGCGTTTTGGGGGTGGTTCTGCTGCCCCCCAAGGGGTCTGTTCCTATCTGTGCCCCCCCCCCTCCCCGGGGCCTTCTCTAGTCGTGACACTGGTGTTTATTTTACTGCAATGTCTGTTGGGGGCACAGGAGCTGGGGGGGGGGGGCTGGGGAAGCCCTGAGAAGGGGTGGGCCCCCCGCAGGAAGCCAGCTCTGGCAGCTCTACGAACCCCTCCATGGGATCCCCCAGACCGCCACCTTCCTGCTCCCATGGCGCCCAGGGCCCTCCCCCAGTGAAAGACCTGGGCCCCTACTCCAGCCCCCCACCTTGAGGAGCTGCAGTCCTTTGGCAAGTGCTGACCCCTCCCCCCCCGTTGAGCCCAACTGGGGGCTATTTATGCCTCTTTCCTGCCCCCAGCCCTAGGGGCCACCATGGGGGGGAGCACGGGCCCTCCCCCCACCAGGATTATCCAGCCCCCCCATCATTCCAGGCCTGACGATGCCCCATGGGCGCCCCCGCAGCTCCTCCAGAAGGGGATGGGGCTAGGAGCCTAGGCCCCCCTTTTCCCAGCCCGCCAGCAGGGGGCAGCATCCTCTGAGCAACACCCCCCCCCCCCCCGGAAGCGCCTTAGGGGAGGGGACTCCAATGGGGGGGGGGGGGAATTTCCCCCCCATCCCCTGTGCCTGTCTAGTCCACGAGCCCCCCACGTAGGGTGACCAGCGAGCAAGGGGGGAGGGGGTCATAGGCAGCTATGTAAGACAAAGCCCCAAATATCAGGACATCTGGCCACCCTGCCCCCCTGCAGCTCCAGCGCCCCCCCCCCCCCCCCC
>QXTE01000519.1:255783-274094 GCA_003942145.1 Platysternon megacephalum
CCCCCCCCCCCCCCCCGCTCTAACCACTAGGCCCCACTCCCCTCCCAAAGCCCAGATAGAACCCAGGAGTCCTGGCTCCCCCTCCCCCCCGCTCTAACCACTAGGCCCAGCCCCCCTTGGCATGTGTGTCTCTGATCTGCGCTGCAGCCCCTGGGCCTGTGTCCCATGCTGACCGTTCTGTGCCCAGCTCCCCCTGCTGCATCCAGCACAAAGCCATCAGTGAGGCACACCCAGCTTCACCTGTCCTGGGGGGCCCAGGGAACTGGGGGGGGGGTTTGCCAACTGCTGAGGGGGCAGCTGGGCCAATCTAGTTCCTGTCCCACACGCCTGCCCCCTCGCTCTGTGCAAGGCGCTGGCCCTGGGCTGTGCAGCACCTGGCGCGACAGGGGCCCCGATCTCGGCCGGCGGCAGGAGGGTCTGTGGATACAGAAGCTACTGATCACTGGGCTCCTGAGTGCGACACGGATACTGGTCACCCCAGCCCGACAGCTCGGGGGGCGAAGCGCATGGGCAGGGCGCCAGGCATCCCGCTGCAGGGTTATTTTTGATGCAGCCCAGTGCCCCCCACTCAGCTGCTGCCCAGTCTGGGAGCCCGGCCCCCTCGGGCGCCGATTTCATGGGTGAGCTGGGGAGCCTGTGGACCCCGGGGGGGGGGGGAAATGCAGAGGAGGCTTCGTCCAGCCGCATCCTCCCACGGCAGAGAAGGAAATTAAAGCATTAGCTGCCGGTTAGCGCCGCATCAGCACAACAGGCTTGGAGCGGCGGGCGCAGCTGGTGGAAGCAGCACTGGAAAAAGAGCATCAGGACGCCTGGGTTCTGTTTTACCCGCCCATCTTCAAGAGGGGAGTGGGGTCTAGTGGTTGGAGCAGGAGGGCTGGGAGCTAGGACTCCTGGGTTCTCTCCCCGGCTCGGGGGGGGCTGGGAGCCAGGACTCCTGGGTTCTCTCCCCGGCTCGGGGGGGGGGAGGGGGGCTGGGAGCCAGGACTCCTGGGTTTAACACCCCCTCCCAGGAGGGGAGTGGGGTGACGTTGTTTAGTGGGGGTGGAAGGACGGGGAGAGGCTGCTCCTTTCCTTGTGCTGGCTCAGTGATTTGCCCTTTGACCCCATGTGCGGCTCCGGATGCAGCCGCCACAAATGGGCCTGGATCGTCGCCTGTGCCAGCCAGTCTCCAGCGGGGGGGCCAGGGGCCAGGACAGCCCCTGTGCCTCGGAAGGGGGGCCCTGGGGAGGAGGCAGGAACAGGCACCCCAAAGCCCACAGGGGGCGGGAATTCCCCATAAAAGATCTGTAGCCTCCCGCCACGTGGAGTTGGCAGCGACAGGGGCCAGGTCAGTAACTAGGGCTCCTCTTACCCATCCAGCACAGACCCGGCTCGAGCCCCCAGCCAGTGTCCCGGGACACGTACGCACCCCCTGGTGCCGCCGTGGCTGCACCTTCCCATGGCGCGTAACAAAGAACTTCCATTCAAAGGCGCTGGGACCCCAGCGTTGGGGAAAACTCCACACCCACAGTGAAAAGCAGGCGTCACTACAAAACCCAGCCCCGCAGTGCGTTGGGCAGGGTCCTGTGCCTCAGTTTCCCACCTTGTGGTGGGCAAGGCCGATGAACAATTGCCCCTTTAACACATCACTTCCCCCCCCCCCCCACCATTGCTGTCCTTGGCTAGCGGAGAAACCCCGAGGTCAGGGGGGTGTTCACAGGGGTGCGCCTGCGACCCCAGAAAACGGGGGGCATCACGCAGTGTCTCTGGTCGCTGTGCACCTCCACACCCAGCTGTTTGCGACTCCCCTGTTGCGTTTCCCTGTTGCCGGGGGGCTCACGGCCTCTGCGATGCCACGTTCGGAGGGTGTACCGCTGACCCCAGGTCTGCAGGGATTTCAGCTCCGTGTCCGCACCGGCTGGCAGGAACCTCACTGCCAGCACAGCCTGGCCGTCAGCCTTCGTGTCAGCGCTGGCCCCACACCAGGGCTAAGCCCTGCCTGTCCGACCCCCAGGCCTGGTCAGCGTCAGCGACTCACCTCTAGCAATCGCCAGCCAGAAACAACAGCTCTCCATGGCCTCTACCCAGCTCTGGCCTTGGGACACCAGCGAGGAGAAACTCAAACGGCACCTAGACAGCTTTAGGCAGTCCACTCTCCCCACCCTCCTCCCCTGGTTAGCGAGTGGGGCTCAGGCTAGGGCAGTGGTCCCCAAACTTGTAATGTCACCCGCCCCTTACCTGTAATGTAATCTGCCTGCGCTCCCCCAGGAGCCAGGGCTGGGGGCTCAGGCCTCGGCTGGGGGTTGGGCCTGAGCAGAGCTGGGTGGCTCCCCCTCCCTGCACCCCTGTGGGGGCTGGCCCTGGCCCTGCTGCGCCCCCTGAACATTCCTCCGCACCCCCTAGGTGGGCGTGCCCCACAGTTTGGGGACCATTGATCTAGGGTGACACCACCACCCCCCAATCGGGCAGGCTAAGCACAGATCTGCTGCTCTGTGCGGTACAGTCAGGTTAACACCACGCCATGACCCTGGCACGGCCTCCTAGCGCCACTTTTCCCCTCTGTTGATACTCACACCTTCTTGTCAGCTGTTGGGAATGGACCACATCCACCCTGATTGAATTGGCCACGTCAGCACTGACCCCCCACTTGGTAAGGCAACTCCCATCTTCTCATGTGCTGTGTATTTATACCTGCCTCTGTATTTTCCACCCTATGCATCTGATGAAGTGGGTTTTAGCCCATGACAGCTTATGCCCAAATAAATGTGTTAGTCTCTAAGGTGCCACAAGGGCTCCTTGTTTTTGCTGATACAGACCAACACGACGACCCCTCTGAAACCTAGCACGACTTGTAACCTGCGAGATCCTTTGGCCAACCCGTGGGCTCACCAGGCAGAGCCAGCGTCGGTGCAAACATGGGTGGGTCCTGACCCTGCTCCCCCAGCTCAGGGCGAGCTCATGCAGACGCTGCTGACAAATCCATGAGACACCCAGCATCCCCTCCCCACCCCCAGTTATGGCTCCCTGCCCCCCCAGTAAAGTACACCCAGCCCCACCAGCTGGCATGGCCCCCTCACCAATATACGGCACAGACACCCCCACACTGCAGCCCCCTGGCCTAGAGCCAGAGCAACCTGTGGGAAGGGGGGGAGATGGGAGCGTGGGCGCAGGGCTGGCTAATGAGCCAGGCAGATTTAATGGGCTGCCAGGAGGCTGCCATCAGCAACAAACAGAGCAAAATAATTAACAGGCTCATAAACCCAGTCAGGCACCAGCCCCACAAACAGGAGCTGGGGCAGGGAGGGGGAGGGCTGTGGGTCGGGAGTGAGGGGCACTGGCAGAGCTGTGGGAGGGGAGCCCAGGCCATGTCTCTGTCACTCCCCATCGCTTCCCCCCCTCCCCGCCCCCCAGCAATGTTGCCTCCCCCACAATCAATGGGTTGGCCCAGTTGCTTCCTGCCAACCCCAGGGAAACAGCCTCCTGCTGCCCTGGGGACCCCACCCCCCATTATAGCAATGGGGGGGCGCTTGCTCTGGATGAGCCATCCGGGCTCCCTGCATAAACCTCCCCCTTCCCCCTGAGACTCCCTCACAGCCCCTAGGGGGGCACAAGGGGGTGGGCTCTGCTCTCCCCAGCCAGGGGGAGGGTGCGGTGGGGGAATGGAGAGCGGCTGCAGCTGTAAATGCTGATGGAATCTGGGGCTCCCGGTGGGGGAGAGAAGGGGGGAGGGAGAGCAGAGTGGGGAGATGCTGCAGCGGGAAGAGGAATATACTGGGGAACAGGGTTAGGGGAACAGCAGTGGCTGGGTTGTTCCTTTCAGGGTGCAGCTTCCCCCCATCTGCTCTGAGAAGGATGGGGGGACCCAGCCGAGGCTGCCCTGGAGGAGCTGGGGAGGGGGCTGACTGATAAATGGGGCTTGAGGGGTACTGCCGGGACTGCTGTGGGAAAGGGAGGTGGGGCAGAGCAAGTCAGAGAGGGGCTGAGCCTGGGTGGGGCGTAGATCCTACAAAGCCCCCTCATGGGGAGAGAAGGAAGAAAGTGAGGGTCTTAGCCCCATAGCTCTGGCCCTAGAGTCCCCCCCACCCCACCCTCCGCCCTGCAGAGACCCCCCCTCCCCCACCCCAGCCTGCAGCTCCATTGCTCATTGATCGAGCTGTTCCTGGAAGTGAGATGAGCTCACATCCCGGGGGGTGGGGTGTGTGTGCAGGGAATCGATCCCTGCTGGGGGGGGGGGGAGGGCTGGGAGCTCAGGGGGGGCCAGCAGGGGCACTCTCCCCAGGGTGGGGGAGCCCAGCTGCACCTGCCTTCACCCCTCCTCAACTGCTCAACGCCCCCGCCTTGCACAGCAATACCCCTACCCCCAGCTGCTGTGCACAGCCCCTGCTCCCCCGCAAGGAGGGGGCGTCACCTGCCTCCCCTCCCCCTGTTCTAGCGCCACCCCCAGATGTGGAGCCCCCAGGGTTAACCCCTTCCTGCAGGGGGGCAGTAGCAGGGGGCCACGTGGGGGGCTGGGGGCAGAGGTTGGCGTGGGGGAGCCATGGGGAAGGGGGGGGGCTGAAAGGGCAGAGAGGGGTCGGGGGTCAGCAGGGTCTGTGTCCCTCACCCCGCAGCTGGTCTGCCATGGGGTGCTGGTGACACCTGGTGGCCGCAGCTGGCATCGCACCCCTCAGACGTTTCCCCCCCATACTGCTGGGGAGGGGTGTGGAGCAGACAGGGGGACTGGGGGGGGGGCAGACAGACCCAGACCCAGAGGGGACAGACGGATGGGCCATCCCGTCCTTTCACCTGTTTTATTACTTCTCTTTGTGTTACAGGAGTCCAGACACCCCCAGTTAAACAACTCCCCAGCCCCCCCGCCCCCAGATCCCCCCAGCCTCGGATCCCACAAGTGTCGTGTCTTTCTGGGGTCTGGCTGGTCTCTGGGTCAGCGGTCGGGGGGTCTCTGGGCGGTACTGACTGGGGTCCTGGGACTCAGACGTCCATAGGGGGCCATGGGTCGAGGCCCCAGGGTCAGTCCCTCCCCCTCGCTGGACGTGGGTCCTGGGGGGTCTGCAAGAGTCTGGCTGGGAGTCCTGGGGGGTTGACCTAGAATTAGAGAGAGAGAGACACACACACACGTCAGGGACAGACAGACGTACAGTGAGGGGGGTCGGTGCGGGAACCAGGGGGCTGGAGCAAGTGTGGGGGCTGCGGGGCTGTAGGACAGACTCACCCTGGCTGTGCTGTGGGGGGAGCTGAGCTGGAGCCACCCGGACTCCTGGGTTCTCTGGTCACCTGGGTCGGTGGGCCTGAAGGTAGAGCTGTGGTTGGAGGAAGGGAGAAAGGAGACCGTGAGCTAGTGGTCAAGGCCTGTCTGTCTGTCCCCCCCACTCTTCCCCTTCCATCTATCTCCCACGTCTGTCTGTCCCCCCCATGACTCACTGTGTCTCCGGCGCTGTCAACCCCCCCACCTGCCCCCCCGTCAGCTGGGCTCCTCAGGCCCCTGGGAGAGGGGCGGGGCAGGGGGCCCCCGGGGCCTGGGACGGGGGCCAGCGGCCGATGCCGGATCCAGTCACTGGGGTTCTGGCTGGGGTGGCCCAAGGCGGGCAGTGGGAGGTCCTGGAGAGAGAGAGGGACATGGTTACACTAGAGGGGAGGCACCTGACACACTCGCTCTCGCACACTTACCCACATTCCCTTGCATACTTGCCCACTGTTGCACGGGCTTGCCCATACCCCTTGTGTGCTCACGCCGGTTGTCCCCCAGCCAGCGTCGCTCACCTGGGGCATGGGGTCTGGGTCCCTGGGCTGGAGCAGGTCCAGCCGAGGGGGAACGGGGGGACCAGGCATCTCAGGGTCTGTGCAGGGGGGGAACGCAGGATGCCCTGCCTGTGGGGGGGAAGACAGAGGTGAGGGTCAGTCCAGCTCCTCCTCACCCCCTACATCCCCCTTCTGTCTCCCTGCCCCCTCCCCGCCCCTGCTCCATGCCTCCCATCTCCTTGCCCCCCATCCTCCCTCCCCCCATCCCCTGCCTCCCACTGCCCCCCTCACCCCTCTGCTGTCCCCAGCCCCCACCTTCCTCCTGTCTCCTCATCCCCCAATCCCCTGCCCCCCACCTTCCTCCTGTCTCCTCATCCCCCCATCCCCTGCCTCCCACTGCCCCCTCACCCCTCCGCTGTCCCCAGCCCCCACCTTCCTCCTGTCTCCTCATCCCCCCATCCCCTGCCCCCCACCTTCCTCCTGTCTCCTCATCCCCCCATCCTCTGCCACCCACTGCCCCCTCACCTCCCCGGTACCCTCAGCCCCCCACCTCCCTCCTGTCTCCTCATCCCCCCATACCCTGCCCCCCACTGCCCCCTCACCCCCCCCAGCATCCGCAGCCCCCCACCTCCCTCCTGTCTCCTCATCCCCCCATCCCCTGCCCCCCTTGCCCCCCAGCATCCGCAGCCCCCCACCTTCCTCCTGTCTCCTCATCCCCCCATCCCCTGCCCCCCTTGCCCCTCCGGTGTCCCCAGCCCCCCACCTTCCTCAGGGCCGCCAGCTCCTGCAGCACCGACTCCACGTCCTCCAGGTCGTCGTCGTCCTCGTCCGGAGCCGCCCCCGCCCCCTGCCCGCCGACGGGGTCGATGTGAATCTCCTCGTGCCCCTGGATCGCCCGGCGGCAGAAGGGGCAGGTCGGGGCCTGCACTTGCTGGGAGGAGACGGGGGTGTCAGGGGGCAGAGGGTTGGGGGGCTGGGGTCAGGGGTCACGGGCCTGGCTGGCTCCCAGGCACCCCGCAATGGGGCTGGGGTCCCAGCGACCTGCCGGGGGCTCAGGCAGCTTCTGCACATCAGGGTCAGAGGTCAGGGGTCATACAGTGGGGGTAGGGGCCAGAGGTCAGGCTGACCTTCCTGGTTCTCGTGCAGTCACCACACTGCAGGGTCAGGGGTCACAACAGGGTGAGAGGTCAAGGGTCAGGTGGACCTGCCAGGCGTTCAGGTAGTCCCTGCACAGCAGGGGTCAGGGGTCAGACTCACCGGTCAGGCGGGGTCAGGGGTCAGACTCACCGGCCAGGCGTTCAGGCGGGGTCAGGGGTCAGACTCACCGGCCAGGCGTTCAGGCGGGGTCAGGGGTCAGACTCACCGGCCAGGCATTCAGGCGGGGTCAGGGGTCAGACTCACCTGCCAGGCGTTCAGGCGGGGTCAGGGGTCAGACTCACCTGCCAGGCGTTCAGGCGGGGTCAGGGGTCAGACTCACCTGCCAGGCGTTCAGGCGGGGTCAGGGGTCAGACTCACCTGCCAGGCGTTCAGGCGGGGTCAGGGGTCAGACTCACCTGCCAGGCGTTCAGGCGGGGTCAGGGGTCAGACTCACCTGCCAGGCGTTCAGGCGGGGTCAGGGGTCAGACTCACCTGCCAGGCGTTCAGGCGGGGTCAGGGGTCAGACTCACCTGCCAGGCGTTCAGGCGGGGTCAGGGGTCAGACTCACCTGCCAGGCGTTCAGGCGGGGTCAGGGGTCAGACTCACCTGCCAGGCGTTCAGGCGGGGTCAGGGGTCAGACTCACCTGCCAGGCGTTCAGGCGGGGTCAGGGGTCAGACTCACCTGCCAGGCGTTCAGGCGGGGTCAGGGGTCAGACTCACCTGCCAGGCGTTCAGGCGGGGTCAGGGGTCAGACTCACCTGCCAGGCGTTCAGGCGGGGTCAGGGGTCAGACTCACCTGCCAGGCGTTCAGGCGGGGTCAGGGGTCAGACTCACCTGCCAGGCGTTCAGGCGGGGTCAGGGGTCAGACTCACCTGCCAGGCGTTCAGGCGGGGTCAGGGGTCAGACTCACCTGCCAGGCGTTCAGGCGGGGTCAGGGGTCAGACTCACCTGCCAGGCGTTCAGGCGGGGTCAGGGGTCAGACTCACCTGCCAGGCGTTCAGGCGGGGTCAGGGGTCAGACTCACCTGCCAGGCGTTCAGGCGGGGTCAGGGGTCAGACTCACCTGCCAGGCGTTCAGGCGGGGTCAGGGGTCAGGGGTCAGACTCACCTGCCAGGCGTTCAGGTGGGGTCAGGGGTCAGACTCACCGGCCAGGCGTTCAGGTGGGGTCAGGGGTCAGACTCACCTGCCAGGCGTTCAGCCGGGGTCAGGGGTCAGACTCACCTGCCAGGCGTTCAGGTGGGGTCAGGGGTCAGACTCACCGGCCAGGCGTTCAGGTGGGGTCAGGGGTCAGACTCACCTGCCAGGCGTTCAGGCGGGGTCAGGGGTCAGACTCACCTGCCAGGCGTTCAGGTGGGGTCAGGGGTCAGACTCACCTGCCAGGCGTTCAGGCGGGGTCAGGGGTCAGACTCACCTGCCAGGCGTTCAGGCGGGGTCAGGGGTCAGACTCACCTGCCAGGCGTTCAGGTGGGGTCAGGGGTCAGACTCACCTGCCAGGCGTTCAGGTGGGGTCAGGGGTCAGACTCACCTGCCAGGCGTTCAGGCGGGGTCAGGGGTCAGACTCACCTGCCAGGCGTTCAGGTGGGGTCAGGGGTCAGACTCACCTGCCAGGCATTCAGGCGGGGTCCGGGGTCAGGGGTCAGACTCACCTGCCAGGCGTTCAGGCAGTCCCTGCACAGCAGGTGCCCGCATGGCTGGAGCCGAACATCCTTGTCATTCTCAGCGCAGATTTTACAGAGCTGGAAAGTGGATCCCATCTGGGAGTAGAGCTGGGCTTGGTCCTGGGGAAGAAGGAGGGTGAGGCTGGTCTTGGCCCAGGGGGCTGGGAGGGCACCAGGACAGGGGGCTCAGGGTGGGGGCAGCCCCGGTACTGACCGGTGAGACCTCGATCCGGTTCTGAGGCGTCGATTCTGTCAGCTCCGTCAGGTCCGGATTCACGTTCTTCCCATCTGGATACAGGTAACTGGGGGGGCAGAAACTGTCAGAACCAGCCTGGTCCGACCAGAACCCCCCCCAGATCCACACCAGGACCCAGCGGGTCGGCATCAATGCTCCCAAAATCCGAGTAACCTGAGCCCGAACCGACCCAGAATGAAACCCACACGGCCCTGACCAGAACCAACCTTGGCCGGAGCCGACTCAAACCAACCCAACTCAGCCCGGCCAGAACTGACCCACCAAATCCAGACCCATCCTGCCCGACGCAGAAACAATGACCCGGGCCCAAGTTCCAGACCACACCAGACTCCGGGCACATAACCGCATTCTGCCCCCCAGACCCCCGCCCCGATCTGCCCAGCAGGGCCCCCAGCTGTGCCCCACTCCGTCACACCCTCGGCTGCCCCACTCCCTGCCAGATCCCCCACTCACAAGCCCTCCTTGTGCCCCTCGATCAGCGCCTGGAAGAGGGGTCTGTCCTGGGGGATGGTCTGCAGGATGCTGCCGTCCCGGCTCACGTAGCCGATGGCCCATTGCCCCAGCCGCGTGCAGCTGAGCCGAAACACGTAGCTGGGGGGGAAACGGGGTCAGTGGCAGGGGTGACCCCTGTCATGGAGTGTGGGGGAGTCAGGGCCCGGCACCCCTGGATTCCTGTGATTCACCATGACTCTCAGCCAGCCAGTAAAACAGAAGGTTTATTGAGATGACAGGAACACAGTCCAAAACAGGTCTTGCCGGTACAGACGACAGGACCCCCTTTAGTTAGGTCCATCTGGGGGCCCCAGGGAGGCCCTCAGCCCTGCTGGGAAGCCCCAGCCCCGTCAGGGCTCCCCTCTCCATTTCCAGTCAGCTCCAAAACAAACTGAAACTCCTTCCAGGCTTCTCCTTCCTGCCCTTCCCCCCGGCTCCTCCCCCGGGCTTTGTCCTTTGTCCAGATTCCAGGTCAGAGGTGTTACCTGGTCTCCAACCCCCCTCCTGGGTTCTCATGTTACATGCTCAGGTATCTCCCTTCCCCCATGCAGGCAGTCCCAGCCCAGCTCCCCTGCAACCTTCCCCGGTCAATACTCCCCCCTCAGTATTCAGAGAACACATCAAAACATTCCCACTTCGTCACCCAAAGCCCGAGGGGGGCGCAACGGGGTAGAGGCTGCAGGGAGTGGGATGGGGGCTCAGCGGGGGGCGCGCTCCCCTGGCAGTCAGTGCTGGCACCAGGGCGGCGCTAGGGGGCGCCATGCTGCAGGGAGCGGGGTGGGGGGGCGCTCTCCCCTGCAGTCAGTGCTGTCCCCAATGGGCGCTAGGGGGCGCTGTGCTGCAGGGAGTGGGGCAGAGGCTCAGTAGGGGGCGCTCTCCCCTGCAGTCAGTGCTGTCCCCAATGGGCACTAGGGGGTGCTGTGCTGCAGGGAGTGGGGCAGGGGGTCAGCAGGGGGGCGCGCTCCCCCGGCAGTCAGTGCCGTCCCCAATGGGCACTAGGGGGCGCTGTGCTGCAGGGAGTGGGGCAGAGGCTCAGTAGGGGGCGCTCTCCCCTGGCAGTCAGTGCTGGCACCAGGGCGGCGCTAGGGGGCGCTGTGCTGCAGGGAGCGGGGTGGGGGGGTCAGCAGGGGGGCGCTCTCCCCACCCCCGCCCAGGGGCCCCTACCTGCCCGGCTTGTTGGAATAGGTCTGCAGCCGCGCCCTGACTTCGTCGTAGGTCAGGAAGGCCACGTAACCCGGGTGCGTCACTGCCAGGTGCGTCCAGTTCTTCAGCAGCGTGGGCCAGGGCTGCAGGGGCACAAGGGTCGCGCTGGACGCCGAGGTCTTGCCCCCCCCCCCCGCGAGGCCCCCATTGCCTTTCTGTGCTGCCAGGGGGCGACCCCCCCGTCCCATCTGCCCTGCGTCTCTCCCCCCACCCCCACCCTGCTGCTGCTCTGCTGCTGCTGAGCCGGAAACCCTCAGGCCTCTCGCCCGCCCCTGGCAGTGTCGTCCCCCCGCCCCCGCCCACGGGTCAGCTCAGCTTGAGCGGGGATTGACACGCCACATCCTGCTGGGGATCAAGGCCAGCGCCTGGGCCCTGCTCGAAGGTGGGGGTGTGGGGGGGGGCAGAGACTAGAGCGAAGCCGGCTGGAGGGACATTGTGGGGCTGCCCCCACCCCCCGCAATCTGGGCCCATGGAGCCCAGGGGAGAGACAGGTGGGGGGATGGAGGACGGGCTGGGGAGGGGAAGGATGGAGGCAGCAGGTGTGCGAGGGAGGCCCTGCCTCTCCAAGCCCTCATCTCCCCAGCTTGGCCCCCCGTGTCCAGCCTCCCCCCGCCCGCACCTGGAAGAGGCGGGTGAAGATGTCGAACTCGAAGATGGACACGTGGTCGCTGCAGGTCAGGTCCATGGTGGCTCTCAGGGCCGCGGCCATGGGGCCGGGTGCCACGGGGTGAACCCGCTGCAGCCCCGCCTGGAACTCGCTCCACGACGCCAGGCTCCTGTGGGGGCAGGGGGCAGTGAGGGGGGCTGGGCCCATGGGGCTGATGGGGGGTTGGAAGTAGCAGGTTGGGAGACCCTGGGGAAGAAGGGGGGTATCCGGGTGGGAGAGGGGAAGGGGATACCTGGGGGGCAAGCAGGGGGGAGGAGGGCAGTGGGGCAGGGATACCAGGGAGTCCATGTCTCGGCAGGGGGCTGGGAGGGGAATAGTGGGGGGTAGCTGGGGAATGGAGGTATCAGGGATCTCACCGTGCCCCCCATGTCCCTCTCCAGAAGGCCTCGGCAGGCGGCTGGCTGGGCCGGTACTGATGCCCCTGGTCCTGCCCGTCGGGGATCAGGGCTTGGAGCTCCCCCAGCATGTGGCTGAAGATCAGCGACAACTTGGTCAGCTTCCTCCTGGGGGAGAGATGGGAGCAGGGGGGAGAATGGGGTCCACTCTCCCCTCCCCCACCACAGTCAACAGGAAACACTTGGGGGGCGGCCGGACGGGAAGGAGAGGGGGGCAGTTTCTCTGCAGCATCAAAGAGCCAGACAACTCCAGGCTGGGGCGAAAAGACGGACAGACACCTGCCCCACCCCACAATCCCCGCTCCAGGCACCCAGAAACAGACACTGGGAAGGAAAGAAGATGGTTTGTATGTTGGGGAGAGGTCGGGAGTGAGGGGCACCAGCAGAGCTGTGGGGAAACCCAGGCTGGGATCGGGGGGCTGCGGGTTGGGTGTGAGGGGCACCAGCAGAGCTGGGGGGAGAACCCAGGCTGGGATGGGGGGGCTGCGGGCCGGGAGTGAGGGGAGCCAGGGCCCCTGGATCTGGGCGTTTTCTGTTGTTGGTTCTGTTTCTGCTTCCGCTGCGCTAGGAGCTGGTTACTCAGTAACTCGGGGCCGCACCCTTTCACCAGAGTCCAACAGGCGCGGCCAGCCTCTCCCTATGGGCAGGTGCCCCTCAATTCTGACCCAGAATCCCCCGACTATCCCAGCCCTGGGGTCCCTCCCTCAGCTCTGCCAGTTCCCCTCACCCTGCTATCCCAGCCCTGGGCGCCCCCCACAGCTCTGCCGGTGCCCCTCACTCCCGACCCGCAGCCCCCTGCTATCCCAGCCCTGGGCTGCCCCCCAGCTCGGCCAGTGCCCCTCACTCCTGACTCACAGACCCCTGGTAGCCCAGCCCTGGGCTCCCCCTCAGCTCTGCTGGTGCCCCTCACTCCTGACCTGCAGCCCTCTGCTAGCCCATCTCTCCTTGCCCCACGGTGCCCCCTTGGGGCCAGTACCTGGAGGCCGACCCCTCCTGGAAGATTCCATCCGGGTCTCCCTTGAAGAGCTTGGTGGCTTGCTTGACCTTGCGCTGCAGGTTGTTGATGTAGACAGGGAAGTAGCCGGCCTCCCAGAGGCAGCTCAGGCTGGCCCCAGGCTGGCCCCGGATCAGCAGCAGGTGCTGGCGCATCTGGGGCAGGAGCTGGAGCAGGCAGGGGGGGCTGTTCCTCAGCCCCAGCCCCGGCTGCTCCACCAGCCGCTGCAACTTCTCCAGCCCCTGCAGGGCCTTGTCCAGCGAGCGCCGAGCGGCTGCGCCCAGGGCGAAGGGGCCCCGACGGGCACCTGGTCCCCCTGCAGCAGCCATGGCAGCTGGCGAAAGGCCGGAGGGGAGAGACTGTGCTTCCTGCACCCAGGGTTGGGCAGGGCGGGTCTGACCAAGGGGGAGGGAAGGAGGGAACGAAGAAAAGAACAAGACAGAGCGAGAGAGAGAAAAGCGTAGAGGAAGCGACACAAACAAACAGCTTCACAAGAGGGCCACAGGCAAGGCCTTGAGCCCCCCCCATCCTGTCACATCCGGACAGGTCACTCCCCTCCCCCCCACTGAGGAGATGGGAGGGAGTGTGGGGGCGTTTTTACACACTGCGCACCTGTCAGAGCAAGTGTGAACCTGCAGCTCTGGGGCCTTTGGAGCCAGGAGTGAGGGGCACCGGCAGAGCTGGGGGGTGGGAAGCCCAGGGCTGGGCTGGCAGGGGGCTGCAGGTCGGGAGTGAGGGGCACCGGCAGGGCTCGGGGGGAGGAGTCCAAAGCTGGGGGGCAGGGGCTGCAGGTCAGGGGTGAGGGGCACCAGCAGAGCTGGGGAGGGAGGAGCCCTGGCTGGCCAGGGGGCTGCGCGTCGGGAGTGAGGGGCACCGGCAGAGCTGGGGAGGGAGGAGCCCTGGCTGGCCAGGGGGCTGCAGGTCAGGAGTGAGGAGCACCGGCAGAGCTGGGGAGGGAGAAGCCCTGGGTGGCCAGGGGGCTGCAGGTCAGGGGTGAGGGGCACCAGCAGAGCTGGGGAGGGAGGAGCCCTGGCTGGCCAGGGGGCTGCGCGTCGGGAGTGAGGGGCACCGGCAGAGCTGGGGAGGGAGGAGCCCTGGGTGGCCAGGGGGCTGCGGGTCGGGGGTGAGGGGCACCGGCAGAGCTGGGGAGGGAGGAGCTGTCAGTTCTGTCATACCTTGTGCAGCTCTCTGGGTGATTTCCTGTCGGGGGGGGGGGGAGAAGCGGGAGCAGCCAGGAACCCGCCCCGGGCCTGAACCTACCTGTAAATCCAGGTGCCGCTGACTCACCTGTGGCCTCGCCTGCCCCTGCCCCGGGGGCGCGGCTGGAACCCGCCTGCGATTCTCCCGTCGGCCACCAGGTGGCGCCGCTGCCCGGATGATCCTCGGGGAACAATTGTAACAGCCCCAGGGCCCCGTCCAGCCCCACAACGCCCCACCCCCCCAACAGCCCCATCGCGCCCCCATCAGTCCCAGGGCCCCGTCCAGCCCCATAGCCCCTCCCCATCAGCCCCCCATGCCCCATCCAGCCCCATAGCCCCTCCCCATCAGCCCCCCATGCCCCATCCAGCCCCATAGCCCCTCCCCATCAGCCCCATGCCCCATCCAACCCCATAGCGCCCCTCCAGCCCCACAGGCCCATCCAGCCCCATAGTGCCCCTCCAGCCCCACAGGCCCATCCAGCACCATAGCGCCCCCCATCAGTCCCAGGGCCCCGTCCAGCCCCACATAAGAACGTAAGAACGGTCGTACCGGGTCAGACCAAAGGTCCATCTAGCCCAGTATCTGTCTACCGACAGTGGCCAATGCCAGGTGCCCCAGAGGGAGTGAACCTAACAGGCAATGATCAAGTGATCTCTCTCCTGCCATCCATCTCCATCCTCTGACGAACAGAGGCTAGGGACACCATTCTTACCCATCCTGGCTAATAGCCATTTATGGACTTAGCCACCATGAATTTATCCAGTCCCCTTTTAAACATTGTTATAGTCCTAGCCTTCACAACCTCCTCAGGTAAGGAGTTCCACAAGTTGACTGTGCGCTGCGTGAAGAAGAACTTCCTTTTATTTGTTTTAAACCTGCTGCCTATTAATTTCATTTGGTGACCCCTAGTTCTTGTATTATGGGAATAAGTAAATAACTTTTCCTTATCCACTTTCTCAACATCACTCATGATTTTATATACCTCTATCATGTCCCCCCTTAGTCTTCTCTTTTCCAAGCCGAAGAGTCCCAGCCTCTCTAATCTCTCCTCGTATGGGACCCTCTCTAAACCCCTAATCATTTTAGTTGCCCTTTTCTGAACCTTTTCTAGTGCTAGAATATCCTTTTTGAGGTGAGGAGACCACATCTGTACACAGTATTCGAGATGTGGGCGTACCATGGATTTATATAAGGGCAATAATATATTCTCTGTCTTATTCTCTATCCCCTTTTTAATGATTCCTAACATCCTGTTTGCTTTTTTGACCGCCTCTGCACACTGCGTGGACATCTTTAGAGAACTATCCACAATGACGCCAAGATCTTTTTCCTGACTCGTTGTAGCTAAATTAGCCCCCATCATGTTGTATGTATAGTTGGGGTTATTTTTTCCAATGTGCATTACTTTACATTTATCCACATTAAATTTCATTTGCCATTTTGTTGCCCAATCACTTAGTTTTGTGAGATCTTTTTGAAGTTCTTCACAATCTGCTTTGGTCTTAACTATCTTGAGTAGTTTAGTATCATCTGCAAACTTTGCCACCTCACTGTTTACCCCTTTCTCCAGATCATTTATGAATAAATTGAATAGGATTGGTCCTAGGACTGACCCTTGGGGAACACCACTAGTTACCCCTCTCCATTCTGAGAATTTACCATTAATTCCTACCCTTTGTTCCCTGTCCTTTAACCAGTTCTCAATCCATGAAAGGACCTTCCCTTTTATCCCATGACAGCTTAATTTACGTAGGAGCCATTGGTGAGGGACCTTGTCAAAGGCTTTCTGGAAATCCAAGTACACAGCATCTCCCCGTTAGCCTCATGGGCCCATCCAGCCCCATAGCCCCTCCCCATCAGCCCCCATGCCCCATCCAGCCCCATAGCGCCCCCATCAGCCCCACGGGCCCATCCAGACCCACAGGCCCATCCAGCACCATAGCGCCCCCCATCAGTCCCAGGGCCACGTCCAGCCCCACAGCATCTCCCCGTTAGCCTTATGGGCCCATCCAGCCCCATAGCCCCTCCCCATGAGCCCCCATGCCCCATCCAGCCCCACACCCCTCCCCATCAGCCACCTGGGCCCCTCCAGCCCCACAGCACCTCCCCATCAGCCCCCCGGGACCCTCCAGCCCCACAGCACCTCCCCATCAGCCCCACCGGCCCATCCAGCTGCTTAGCACCCATCAGCCCCAGGGCCCCGTCCAGCCCCACACCCCTCCCCATCAGCCCCATGGGCCCCTCCAGCCGCATAGTGCCCCCTAAGTCTCTTTCAGTCTCGGGATAAAAAATACAAAAAATATTTTATTAGCGGCTTAGAAAAGACCCTCATAAGTTACCCCCAAACCACAAACCCCCCCAGGAGATTCAAGTATCAGTGACTGGTGGCAACTCAGAGGTGGGGTGGGCAGGATCCCCCCGCCCACCTGCTTCTGCATCCAGGAGAGCACCGAGGGGGCAGCCTGGGAGCAGAAGGGTTAATGCTAGCGAATGGGGGGTGGGGGCTGGGCCTGGCTCCCAGCAACCTTTGTGGGGGGCATAGAGGGGCCCCTGAGAGTCCAGTCTCAGTGCAGCAAATCCCCCCCCCCCCCCCCCCCCCCCCCCCCCCCCCCCCCCCCCCCCCCCCCCCCCCCNGGCTTTAGCTGTGACCTCCCCTGGGGCTGCTTGTGGTTTCACTCGGGCTCTGGCCCCGTTTTGGGGCAGGGGTCCTGGCAGGGCCACTCTTTCTGCCCTCCCCTCCCCCAGGAGCCAGCAGAGGACACACTGCCCCCTGCCGCCCCCCTGAGCCGGGGGGAGGCGAATGTAAGGGGGCCTGTCGGACAGTCCTCTCTTCGGGGCTTCACCCAGGCCGGGACCTGGGCACAGAGCTGGCCAGGCACCTAGGCCCCATAGGAGCATATGGGTTCCCCCTCCATGGAGACGCCCGGACTCCTGGGTCCCACAGGAACACATGGAGACGCCCGGACTCCTGGGTTCTGCAGGGGAGTAGGCAGCTGTCGCTGGCAGTGAGGGTCCCCCCAGGAGGCCCGGATGCCTGGGTCCCTCAGGAACAGACGGGGTCCTGTGCACGGAGACGCAGGGTCCTCTAGGAGCCGGTCACCCCAGTGCTACATCCCCAGGGCAAGAGTCCCCTGGTTCCCTGGGTTGGGGGGGGCGGCTGCCCCCGGGACTCCGCTGTCAGCTGCCCCCGCTGTCCCTGCCGCGAAGCCACTGCCCCTCGGCCGCACTGGTGGGTGGGCTCCCTGCCCCACGCGGAGTCCGTGATTGGTCCAGCCTGGCACTTCTCAGGTGACTCCGACTGGGTGGCAGCCCCTGGACAATGGGCGGGTGAAAGGCGCCAGGCAGCAGCGAGAGATGATTGGTTGAGGTGTCCTGGCCGGGAGACGCAATTGGGTAGCTGGCACCATGGAGTGCAGGCTCCAGCAGGCTTTCGGCCAATCGCAGAAAGGGCTTGGGGGCAGTGGCAGAGCCCATTGGCTGCCCCAGGGTGGGCGGGGGCATGTTTCCCTCCAGTTTCACCCCATGGAGGGGGCCAGGCGTTGATGCCCCATTGGCTGGCTCAGCAGTTTCTGGTCTCTGATTGGTTGGGGCAGTTCTGCAGGCTCCTGGCGTGTGGGGAGGGCTTGGGGCAGAAGGCGGGGAGCCAGGGGAGGTGCTGGGCAGACCTGGGGGGAGAGAAAGGGGACATCAGGAATCAGCCCCAGAACCCCACCCCCAAAGGGGAACCTGGAACCCCCCTGAGCTCCCAACACCCCCCCCCCCAAACCCCTGGACCCTCCCATTGCCCCCTGGGAAACTCTTTGCCCTCCCCAGGGAGCCCGCAGCCGTGAGGGGGTTGGTGCGTCTCCCCATGGGACTGGCTCCAGGGGTCATGGGCAGGCGGACCAGAGCGTGACCTTCAGACGGGGCACATCCCGGGGGGCTCTGGGGGGTGGGCACATGAGCTAAGGGGGCCAGTGGGGTGTTACTGCTGGGGGTCAGGCAGGCGCCAGGGGCATTGGGGGGGCAGCACTCACCGTTGGGGGTCAGGCGGGCGCCAGGGGCATTGGGGGGGGCAGCACTCACCGTTGGGGGTCAGGCGGGCGCCAGGGGCATTGGGGGGGGGCAGCACTCACCGTTGGGGGTCAGGCGGGTGCCAGGGGAGCTGGCTGAACTGGGTGCCGGGGAGGCCGCCTCCCGGGTGCCGTCGGGGGCTGGGGGAGGCCGGGAGGCCTTTCCCCTCAGGATGTCAATCACCTGGGAACAGGGGATGGAGGGTGTTACCCTGTCCTGCTGGGAGCCCCCCCAGACCACCCCAAGGCCCCCTAACCCCCCATATGGCAGCAGGGGCCCCTCCCCTCCCTGCTTCCCTTCATCCCCATGGCCCCCACTCTCCCTCCCTCCAAGCCTCTATACCCCCAGCCTCTCCCTCCCCATAACCCTCCAAGGGGCCTCTTTGTGCAGCCCCTCCCCTCCCGTGTCCCCCTGCTCACCCCCCCCAGCCCCCTGCTCACCCCCCCCAGGGCCCCCCCGCATCCTCCTGCCGACCCTCCCCAGCCCCCTGCTCACCCCCCCAGGGTCCTCCCCACGTCCTCCTGCCAACCCTCCCCAG
>QXTE01000519.1:275332-294699 GCA_003942145.1 Platysternon megacephalum
GAGAGAGGCACAAGGGGGAGGGACGGGGGGCTGGCCTGGCTGGGGGAAAGAACGGGAGAGGGTGTGAGAGAGGCACAAGGGGGAGGGATAGGGGGGTGCTGGCCTGGCTGGGGGAAAGAACGGGAGAGGGTGTGTGAGAGAGGCACGGGGAGGGACGGGGAGCTGGCCTGGCTGGGGGAAAGAACGGGAGAGGGGGTGTGAGAGAGGCACAAGGGGGAGGGATGGGGGGGTGCTGGCCTGGCTTGGGGGGGGGGGGGGGGGGCTTTGGGCTTTTCCAGAGATTCTGTTCCCAGTTCTCAGCTGCTTGGAAAAATTCTCAAAACCACAAGCTCCCTCCCCCACCCCTCCCGCCCCCAGTCCCCCCCATCCCCTCCCGCCTGCTCACCCTCGTAGTTCCGGGCCTCCAGCTCGGGCCGGTCGCTGCCCCACTCCAGCAGCTCACGCAGGCACCGGGGGCTGCCGTGTTCGCAGGCCAGGTGCGCCGACGTTTGTCCGTGCCGGTCCAGTGCCATCGGGGAAGCCCCGTGCGAGAGCAGCAGCTTCACCATGGACGGCTGGGTGGTGATCACCGCCAGGTGCAAGGGGGTCTGAGGGGGGAGAGGCACAAGGCACTGCTGCAGGGAAGCTCGCAGCGCCTGGCAGTGGGTCCCAGCTGGGGGCACACACAAGGAAGCTCGCAGCGCCTGGCAGGGGGTTTCCCAGCTGGGGACACAGGCAGGGCATTGCCACGGCAAAGCTCACAGCACCGAGACACGCAAGCTGCGAGCGGCTGGTGCACACCCTGTAACCAGAGGAAGCTGCCCAGTCCCGACGGTGCTAACCGCAGCCCCCGGCGCCAGCCGCGTTGACGCAGACGCTTCTGAGAAGGGGCTGGAGCTGGCTCAGGTGGTGGGTTACGGGAAATGGGGCACACAACACGGGACTGGGGGAGGCTGCCCCCAGCTTAGAGACGCCCCCGGGACCCAAGCAGAGCTGGGGGGAGCCCAGGGCTGGGGTAACTGGGGGCAGTGGGTCGGGAGTGAGGGGCACGTGTCCATAGGGTGGAGCTGGCGGCTCGTCCTGGCCTCTGGGGATGGGGTGTGTGTGTGTAAGAGTGTGCACAGGTGCCATGGTGTGTGTGAGTGAGCACGTCCCAGCAAGCCGTGTCTCAGCGAGTGTGTGTGTCACACCAGTGCACGGGGAGTGTGGAATGCAGCATGCCCTGGTGCATGAGCGTGCAGTGCTCCGGGAATACAGGTGTTGCAGGGAGCGTGTGTCTCAGCCGTGCACGGTGAGTGTGCAACGCGGCGTGCCCCAGTGCTCTGGGAATGGTGCGAGGAGCCCGAGGGAGAGGGGGGAGCGCTGCAGGTGCCAGGTCTGTCTGCGTCCCCTCCCCCGTGACTCAGGCTCTGACCCTGGGGCGTCGCCCAGGCAACGGGGGAGGAAGTTGTCGGGGAAAGTCCCGTCTGTGCTGGGGCTGGGCGGGGCTGGGCACGTGGGTTCTGGGAACGTCGTGCCCGGGTCCCCCCCCCCCCTTCAGCCTGGTGCCACCTGACAGGGGCAGGTTGGCATCACACCCCTCCCCCGATACCCAGCTCCCCCCTCCCCCCACCTGCCAGGGGCCAGTCTGGTATCAAAGCCCACAGACCAGCCCCCCCCCCATCCTGCCCCGGGACCCCCAGCCCCCCAGGACTGACCTGCCGCAGGTTGTTGTAGATGTCCAGGTCCCGCTGGCCCTGTAGGAAGAGGCTGACCAGGCGCTGGGCAACGGGCAGGTTCCCCTGGGCCACAGCGATGTGCAGAGCCCTGTGGGCAGGGGGGAGGAGAGACCGTCACTGGGGGGGGTGGGGGGGGTAGAACCTCCTCAGGGTCCCCCCGCTCCACAGACAGTTCCTCTCCCCTCCCCCAGCCCCAGGTAGGTTCTGGCTAGAACAGCAGGTGCAACAGTGTCACGGGAATCCCCAGCCGCATCCCAGCTCGGAGCTCACCCCTTTAAACCCCACGAGAGCCCCTCTGCACCCCCAGCTCCCTAATAACCCCGGGGCAGAGGCAGCTAGAACAGCGGGTGCAACAGTGTCCCCAGCCCCCCCGCTCCACAACCCCCCTGCAGAGACGCTGGCCCAGTCAGATCTATTAGCGACACTATCATCCCCACTGGGTCTGAGCCCCCCCATCTTCCACCTCACCCTCCCCACTGCCCCTTGGCTCCCTTAGCCCATCTCCTTGGGTACACCCAGCTCTCCCCCTCCCTCACCCAGAGCCCTGTCACCCCAGCTCCCTCTGCTCCCCGGCTCTGCTGCCCCCCAGCCCTGGCCCCCTCTCTGCCACCCCCCCCCCCAAGGACGCAGGGGATTTCAGAGAATCGCTCTAGGAGCGAATTACGATAAAAGGAACCCTCTTATCAGTGCGGCCCGAGCAAGGGGGGGGGGGTGTCGTCGACTCCGGGCTTCCAGTAAGAGCTCCCAGCCGCCCGCTGACCTCCACTTCCTGTCTCAAACAGGCCACTTTCGATATCCACTGGCAGCTCAGGCTTGGGAGGCTGCAGTGCTGCAAGCTGCCCCAGGAACAGTGCCCTGTCACTGCCCAGCCAGGCACCCAGTGCTGCGAGCTTCCCCCCATGACAGTGCCCTGTCACTGCCCAGCTGGGACCCTAGTGCTGCGAGCTTCCCCAGGAACAGTGCNGGGCACCCAGTGCTGCGAGCTTCCCCCCATGACAGTGCCCTGTCACTGCTGAACCAGGAACCCAGCGCTGTGAGCTTCCCCTGCCAGAGTGCCCTGTCACTGCCCAGCCGGGGACCCAGTGCTGTGAGCTTCCCCAGGAACAGTGCCCTGTCACTGCCCAGCCGGGCACCCAGTGCTGTGAGCTTCCCCAGGAACAGTGCCCTGTCACTGCCCAGCTGGGACCCTAGTGCTGCGAGCTTCCCCAGGAACAGTGCCCTGTCACTGCCCAGCTGGGAACCCAGCACTGCGAGCTTCCCCAGGAACAGTGCCCTGTCACTGCCCAGCTGGGAACCTAGTGCTGCGAGCTTCCCCAGGAACAGTGCCCTGTTGGGAACCCAACGCTGCGAGCTTCCCCCGCCACAGTGCCCAGCCAGGCACCCGGCGCTGCAAGCTTCCTCCCCATGACAGTGCCCTGTCACTGCCCAGCCGGACACCCAGTGCTGTGAGCTTCCCCAGGAACAGTGCCCTGTCACTGCCCAGCTGGGAACCCAGCACTGCGAGCTTCCCCAGGAACAGTGCCCTGTCCCTGCCCAGCTCGGCACCCAGTGCTGTGAGCTTCCCCAGGACCAGTGCCCTGTCACTGCCCAGCTGGGCACCCAGTGCGGTGAGCTTCCCCACGAACAGTGCCCTGTCACTGCCCAGCTGGGCCCCTAGTGCTGCGAGCTTCCCCAGGAACAGTGCCCTGTCGCTGCCCAGCTGGGAACCCAGCACTGTGAGCTTCCCCAGGAACAGTGCCCTGTCACTGCCCAGCTGGGCACCCAGTGCTGTGAGCTTCCCTGCAGCAGTGCCCAGCCAGGCGCGGGGAGGGGCCGTGGGGGGTGGAGGAAGAGGAAGCCGGGGAGGAAATATATCCCCCTCCCCTTCCAGTAAGAAGTTTGAGCCACGGGACCATTACGCAGGAAGAAAACGTCGGCAGGGGGTGGGGCCGGGATGGGGGAGGGCTACACAGAGGGGCCGGGGATTCCCCTTCCCAGCCCGGCCGGCTCGCGCTGTCTGGGCTCGCAGATGGGCCCCTTGCCCCCATGTCCGTGCTGGGGGCCCAGAGCTATTAAAACTCGCCCCCCCCCCACTTACGTGTCTCCATCCTCATCTTGCTTGGTCGCCGTAGCGATGTCAGCCGCCATCTGTGTCTGCAGGGGGCAGAGAAGGGGGTAGGGAGCGGCGGGGCGCCCCAGCAGGGGGGGCGACAGCAGGGGGTGGGGGGCCACGGGGTGGAAGAAGGGGGCCCGCTCCGGTACCAGGAAGGGTCCGGTCAGACCTGGTGGGGGGAGAAGAATGGGGGTGCGTGAGCGAAAGAAGGGATCCCCCTTATACATCGCAAGGGACCCAGGAGTCCAGGTCCTGCACCTCCTGGGGTCTCCCCCATAACCCGTCCCTAGGGACCCAAGAGTCCGGGCCCAGCACCTCCTGGGGCTCCCCCCCATAACCCCTCCCCCAAGGGACCCAAGAGTCCGGGCCCAGCACCTCCTGGGGCTCCCCCCCCCATAACCCCTCCCCCAAGGGACCCAGGAGTCCGGGGTGAGTGCTACGTTTGAGCAATCGCTTTACTGAAATCCTCACCCGGCCCCTGAGGCCAAGGGCACGGACTCTCCTCCGCCGCCCCCACCCCATTTCCCGGGCCCCCGGCGTCTGGGCGGGGGAGGGTCTCCAGGTCGTGGGACCTGTCCTGGCCTCCCGGGTGTCTGCGGGGAAAGGAAGGAACCGGGGGTCCCCGCGGGGGCGATGTGGGGCGGGGCGTGGGGGTCACCCACCTATGAGGTAGGGAGCTGGCAGGCGGGTGTACTCCACAGCCACGTAGGGGGGGCAGTAGCCGTTGCAGAAGGGGGGATGCTGCCCCCCGGAGGCGCCCTCCTGCCCCCCGTCGCTCTCCGTCTTGGGCACCTTCCCGGCCGGGGGCCCCGGGCGCTCCCAGCCCGGCCCCCGCACGGCGTAGCGGCGTTTGCGCAGGGGCAGCGAGGTCTCCGCTTTCCTGCCCCCCTCGTCGGGGGGCCCCGGGCACGGCGCCCCGGGGTGGGGGGGCGGAGTCCTTGGGCCCCCCGGGGCGCCGTGCCAGGGTGCAGGGAATGCGCCGCTGCCCTGAGGAGCCCGCTGCCCCCCGGGGTCTTTGGGACGGGGAACCCCGCTCCCCTGGCACTCGGGGGTGTCCCCCTTCCGCCACGTCCTCAGGTCCACGGGCATCTCCTCCGCCATTCCTCAGGCTCCGGGGTCCTTTGCCCCCAGGGTGGGGGTGAGGGGGGTCACCAGCGAAGCCCGGCTCGGTCTCCTGGGTCCTTTGCCCCCAGGGTGGGCGTGAGGGGGGGTCACCAGCCAAGCCCGTCTCGGTCTCCTGGGTCCTTTGCCCCCAGGGTGGGGGTGAGGGGGGGTCACCAGCCAAGCCCGGCTCGGTCTCCTGGGTCCTCTGCCCCCAGGGTGGGGGAGGGGTCACCAGCCAAACCCCGTTCTGCCCTTTTGCGATCTCATCGCCTCGGCAGGTGCCGCCTGCAGCCCCGGGCGCGCAGGGAGGGGGCGGCCTGGCTGCCCCGTGGGTGCCCACAGCCCCCGACTGAAGCCAGGGAGGCTGCAGCAGGCGGCCGGGTAGAGGAAGGGCCACCGGGACTTCCCCGGCCGCTCAGCTGAACGCTAGGGACTTTCAGAGCCGCCTCTTACCCAGCCCCGCCCGGCTTGGGGTGGAGAATTACGGCCCCCGCCCCTCGCCCGCCCCCAGGAGCAGGAGCGGCAGCCGCAGCAGGGGAGCCCCGGTGCGCCCAGGGCGCACCGCCCGCTTCCCGGACTCTCCCCTCCCCACCGGAAACGCCCAGGCGGGGGGGCAGGGAACGCCCCGGGCTCGGGGGAGGGCGCGTTGCAGACACGGTTAACCCCTTCCCCCCCCCGGCCCTGGCCCGGAGAGACCGGGGCTGCCAGTGTAGGACGCTGCGGGGCGGGCCAGGCCCCTCTGGGGCCCTCCGTGCAGAGCGCGCCCGTCTGCCCCCGCCCTGGCCGCGCCAACCCCTAGGCGCATGGCAGGGGTCCGGCTCGGGGCAGCAGGGACCGGGAGCCAGAGCCCGCGCCAGGCATCAGCAGATTAAACAATTGATTAGGGCCCAGCCGCTCCAAGCGGCCCCATGGATTAGTTTGGGGGGGGGGGGCAATAGGCCGGGAGCCGGGGGGCCCCAATGGGCCGGGAGCCGGGGGGCCCCAATGGGCCGGGAGCCGGGGGTCTCACGGCTCCCTGGGAAGCTGGGGGGAGGATTCTCCCTCTGGGACCATGGCAAGGGGGCAGCAGCAGGGCCGGGAACACACGCTCCCAGGGTAGATGCCGGGGGCAAGGGCAGGTCTGAGTCACCCCGGGGTGAATCCAGAGTCACTGTGGACCCCCAGGGAACTGTGGGTGGATGTCTCAGTCTGCCCTCCCCCACCCTCCCCCACCACACTTCTTCTTCCATCCCTCCCCCACACCCCTCTGTCCATCCCTCCCCATCTCCACTCAACCTCCTCCAGCTCCCCCCACAACCCCATCCCTCCCCCCAACCTCATCCCTCCCCCCCATCTCCGCTCAACCCCCTTCAGCTCCCCCCACACCCCCATCCCTCCCCCCAACCTCATCCCTCCCCCACACCCCTCTGTCCATCCCTCCCCATCTCCACTCAACCTCCTCCAGCTCCCCCCACACCCCTATCCCTCCCCCCAACCTCATCCCTCCCCCCTCTGTCCATCCCCCCATCTCCACTCAACCTCCTCCAGCTCCCCCCACACCCCCATCCCTCCCTCATCCACCCTCCCTCCCCTACACTCCTCCAGCCCCCTCTATGTATCCCCCCACCCCCACCCCAGTGCCTGAGAAATGCCCAGGGTGTGAGGGATCATGTCCTGGGCCCAGCCAGGCCCCCAGCACCGCCAGACCCTGGCTCAGGGCTGTGACCCCAAATACAGCTGGGGAAACCGAGGGAGTGACTCAGCTACAACTCACAGCGAGTCACCAGCACAGCTGAGAATGGAACCCAGGAGTCCTGGCTCCCACCCCTCCCCCAAGGACTCTGTCACATCCGTGTTGCTTCTGCCCCGGTGGCAGGGATGGGTCCCGAGACCCTGCAAAGGGCTGAGTCACTGAGGCGGGGGGGGGGGGGGGGGGGGGGGCCCGGGGGGGGGGGGGGGGGGGGAGAACAGGGACATGGGGACCCCATGGCTGGGGGGATGGGGGAGCCAGGGGTTCTAGGAGTGGTTGGGTATACGGGGCGGGGGGGGTGGGTATGGCCCGTGGAAGACTTTGCCCTGTTGATCCAGTAGGGAATTTCCTGGGGTGGGGAGGTACATAATTTACCTGCCCCCCCGGCTCCACCACTCCCCCCTGCAGTGACCCCTCCCTGCTACCCCAGCAGTGACCCCTGCCCTGCATCTCCACTGCTCCCCAGTGCAGTGACCCTACCCCACCCCCACTGCTCCCCGCAGTGACCCCTGCCCTCACTCCCACTGCTACCCCAGCAGTGACCCCTGCCCCACCCCCACTGCTCCCCTGCAGTGACCCCTGCCCTGCATCTCCACTGCTCCCCAGTGCAGTGATGCTGCCCCACTCCTGCCCCACTCCCACTGCTCCCCTGCAGTGACCCCTGCCCTCACTCCCACTGCTCCCCAGTGCAGTGACCCCTCCCTGCATCCCCCTGCAGTGATCCCTGCCCTGCATCTCCACTGCTCCCCAGTGCAGTGACGCTGCCCCACTCCTGCCCCACTCCCACTGCTCCCCTGCAGTGACCCCTGCCCTCACTCCCTCTGCCCCCCCGTGGCGTGGCCCCCTCCCTGCATCCCCCTGCAGTGATCCCTGCCCTTCATCTCCACTGCTCCCCCGTGCAGTGACCCCTCCCTGCATCCCCCTGCCGTGATCCCTGCCCTCCATCTCCACTGCTCCCCCGTGGAGTGACCCTGCCCCCCCCCTGCCCCACTCCCACTGCTCCCCACTGCAGTGACCCCTGCCCTCACCCCCACTGCTACCCCTGCAGTGACCCCTGCCCCCACTCCCACTGCTCCCCTGCAGTGACCCCTGCCCTCACTCCCACTGCTCCCCCTGCAGTGACGCTGCACCACTCCTGCCCCACTCCCACTGCTCCCCTGCAGTGATCCCTGCCCTGCATCTCCACTGCTCCCCAGTGCAGTGACCCCTCCCTGCATCCCCCTGCAGTGATTCCTGCCCCGCATCTCCACTGCTCCCCAGTGCAGTGACCCCTCCCCGCCCCCCCCTGCCGTGATTCCTGCCCTGCATCTCCACTGCTCCCCAGTGCAGTGACCCTGCCTCACCCCCACTGCTACCCCTGCAGTGACCCCTGCCCCCACTCCCACTGCTCCCCTGCAGTGACCCCTGCCCTCACTCCCACTGCTACCCCTGCAGTGACCCTGCCCCACTCCCACTGCTCCCCAGTGCAGTGACCCCTCCCTGCATCCCCCCTGCTGCCCCTGCAGTGATCCCTGCCAGTATCTCCACTGCTCCCCAGTGCAGTGACTCTGCCCCACCCCCAGTACTACCTCAGCAGTGACCCCTGCCCCCACTCCCATGGCACCCCTGCAGTGACCCCTGCCCTGCATCCCCACTGCTCCCCATTGCAGTGACCCCTCCCTGCATCCCCACTGCTCCCCAGTGCAGTGACCCCTCCCTGCATCCCCACTGCTCCTCCTGCAGTGACACTGTTGTCCCCCCCAGCCAGGTCTCTGTCCCACGGGTGCATGTGAGTGAGAAGTGCCAGGCTGTGGGGGTGCAGAACACACAAAGCCCTGCAGAGAGAACAGCCAGCTGTCCCCGGCCCAGCACCGAGGGACAGGGCCCAACCACCAATCTTTCAGCTCTCTGTGCACTTCTGCCCTGCTTCCCCCTGACCATGCACCCCCCCCACCCGTAACTCCTTCAAACAGCCCCCCCTTCTCCCCGGCTCCGCCCCTGGAAGCAGGATCCGATTTACCAGAAGCGATGGGTTTGGAAAGTCCCTGCTCGGCATCCTGCATCCCCCGCTGGGAGGGGGGGAGAGGAGCTGGGAGGGGGGTCAGGTTGGGCCAGCAGTGACCCCCCTCCCATCCCCTGAGAGGCTGTGTTCTGCAGGGGAGCACAAGGATGAGTGTGTGAGCAGGCACCAGTGTAAAAGGGGGGTGACAGCGCACACAGCTGTGCAGTGAGTGCACCACTGTGGGTACGTGGGCAAGGAGTGGGTGGTGGACGTGTCAGGGTATGTGAGAGTGCATCCTTGCATGAGTGTGCAAAGATCAGTGGTGAGGGTACAAGGGGGTGTGTGCAAGGTCAGACAGCTGACAGAAATTGGTGGTGAGTGCTGGAGGGTGAGTGTGCAAAGACCTGTTGGGTGAGAATGCAAAAAGGCAGCTGGGAATGTCCTGATTCCCAGTCCCCCACAAATCTCTATACCTCCACTCCCCTCCTAGAGCCAGATAGAACCCAGCAGTCCTGGCTCCCAGCTCCCCTGCTCTAACCACTAGACCCCGCTCCCCACCCAGAGCCGGGGAGAGAACCCAGGAGTCCCCGCTCCCAGCCCCCCCTGCTCTAACCACTAGACCCCGCTCCCCTCCCAGAGCCAGGGAGAGAACCCAGGAGTCCTGGCTCCCAGCCCCCCTGCTCTAACCCACCAGCCCCCGCTCCCCTCCCAGAGCCGGGGAGAGAACCCAGGAGTCCTGGCTCCCAGCTCCCCTGCTCTAACCACTAGACCCCGCTCCCCTCCCAGAGCCAGGGAGAGAACCCAGGAGTCCTGGCTCCCAGCCCCCCTGCTCTAACCACTAGACCCTGCTCCCCTCCCAGAGCCAGGGAGAGAACCCAGCAGTCCTGGCTCCCAGCTCCCCTGCTCTAACCACTAGACCCCGCTCCCCTCCCAGAGCCAGGGAGAGAACCCAGGAGTCCTGGCTCCCAGCCCCCCCTGCTCTAACCACTAGACCCTGCTCCCCTCCCAGAGCCAGGGAGAGAACCCAGGAGTCCTGGCTCCCAGCTCTAACCACCAGACCACACTCCCTTCCCAGAGTTGGGGAGAGAACCCAGGAGTCCTGACTACTTGGGCGTTCACGCCCCCCTCTTCTCGGGCCGGCCCCTGTCTCAAGGGATGCAGACGAGATTGGGAGATTGGGGATGGGGGGGGGGGGGTGCGGTGAGTTCCTCCATGGACCCGTGAGGACCCCTGGTGGTGAAATGCGGAAATGCGCATTTGTCCGGGTCTGTAGAGGGCCCGTGTGGGGGCGGGGCGGGGCGGGGCTGGTTGGATGGAGGCGGGACAAGGCGCAGCCTGACCCCCCCCCGCCCCCCCGCCCCACACACACGCTGCAGGGAGGGGGGTGCCCACAGGGGGGCTCCTGTCTGTCTCTCCGGGCGAGCCAGGCTGCAGCAGTGTCTCGGGGGGGCGGGACAGGGGTCTCGGCGGGCGCTTCTGTGCTGCTGGGAGCGGGTCTAGGGCTGGGGGGGGCGCTGCGCTGCAGGGAGGGGGAGTCAGCAGGGGGCGCTGTGCTGTGGGGAAGGGGTGGGGGGCTCAGCAGGGGGCGCTGTGCTGTGGGGTGGGGGGTTCGGCAGGGGGCGCTGTGCTGTGGGGAAAGGGGGTGGGAGGCTCGGCAGGGGGCGCTGTGCTGGGGGGTGGGGGCGCAGCCGGGGGGGGTGGGGGGCGGGGGGCGGCGGGCCGCGGCGGGGGGGGGGGGGGCGGGGGCGGCGGGGGGGGGGGGGGGGGGGGGGGGGGGGGGGGGGTGGCGGGGGGGGGGGGGGGGGGGGGGGGGGGGCGGGGGGGGGCGCGGCGCTGCAGGGAGGGGGAGTCAGCAGGGGGCGCTGCGCTGTGGGGAAGGGGAGGGGGGCTCGGCAGGGGGCGCTGTGCTGGGGGCTCAGCAGGGGGCGCGGTGGGGTGGGGGGCTCGTCAGGGGGCGCTGTGCTTTGGGGGGGTCGGCAGGGGGCGCGGTGCTGTGGGGTGGGGGGCGCAGCAGGGGGGGGGGGGGGGGGGGGGGGGGGGGGGGGTGGGGGGGGGGGGGGGGGGGGGGGTGGGGGGGGGGGCGCGGGGCGGCGGGGAGGGGGAGTCAGCAGGGGGCGCTGTGCTGTGGGGTGGGGGGTGGGAGGCTCGGCAGGGGGCGCTGTGCTGTGGGGAAAGGGGGTGGGAGGCTCGGCAGGGGGCGCTGTGCTGTGGGGAAAGGGGGTGGGAGGCTCGGCAGGGGGCGCTGTGCTGTGGGGAAGGGGTGGGGGGCTCAGCAGGGGGCGCTGTGCTGTGGGGTGGGGGGTTCGGCAGGGGGCGCTGTGCTGTGGGGAAAGGGGGTGGGAGGCTCGGCAGGGGGCGCTGTGCTGGGGGGTGGGGGCGCAGCCGGGGGGGGTGGGGGGCGGGGGGCGGCGGGCCGCGGCGGGGGGGGGGGGGGCGGGGGCGGCGGGGGGGGGGGGGGGGGGGGGGGGGGGGCGGGGCGGGGGGGGGGGGGAGTCAGCAGGGGGCGCTGTGCTGTGGGGTGGGGGGTGGGAGGCTCGGCAGGGGGCGCTGTGCTGGGGGGTGGGGGCGCAGCCGGGGGGGGTGGGGGGCGGGGGGCGGCGGGCCGCGGCGGGGGGGGGGGGGGCGGGGGCGGCGGGGGGGGGGGGGGGGGGGGGGGGGGGGGGGAGGGGGGGGGGGGGGGGGGGGGGGGGGGGGGAGGGGGGGGGGGGGGGGGGGGGGGGGGGGGGAGGGGGGGGGGGGGGGGGGGGGGGGGGGGGGAGGGGGGGGGGGGGGGGGGGGGGGGGGGGGGAGGGGGGGGGGGGGGGGGGGGGGGGGGGGGGAGGGGGGGGGGGGGGGGGGGGGGGGGGGGGGGCGGCGTGGGGGGGGGGGGGGGGGGGGGGGGGGGGGGTGGCGGGGGGGGGGGGGGGGGGGGGGGGGGGGGGGTGGGGGGGGGGGGGGCGGGGGGGGGGGGGGGGGTGGGGGGAAGGGGGGTGGGGGGCTCGGCAGGGGGCGCTGTGCTGGGGGATGGGGGCTCAGCAGGGGGCGCTGTGGGGTGGGGGGATGGGGGGCTCGGCAGGGGGCGTTGCGGGGAGGGGGTGGGGGGCTCGGCAGGGGGCGCTGTGCTGGGGGCTCAGCAGGGGGCGCTGTGGGGTGGGGGGCTCGTCAGGGGGCGCTGTGCTTTTGGGGGCTCGGCAGGGGGCGCTGTGCTGTGGGGTGGGGGGCTCAGCAGGGGGCGCTGCGGGCAGGGGGTGGGGGGCGCTGTGCTGTGGGGAGGGGCTTGACCCAGTAGGATGGAGGGGGGGAGGGCCCCCCAGTTTCTCAGGTGCCCGGAGGGGCTGGGATTCCCCAGCGGGTTTGGGGGCGGGGCCCCGGGGTGTGACTGGAGCCCGCCCCCCCGAGATCCCCGCTCCCTGCCCCCCAGTGAACCGCCATAGACTGAACCCGGGGGGGGGTTGGGGGTGGACCGGACGCGGGGGGCGGGGCGGTGTCCGTGTTATGCGGGCGGGGGGCTGATAGCACCGACCCCCCCCCCAGCAGCGCAGAGCCACCGCGAACAGGCGAAGGGTGCAGGTCCCGCCCCGGCGGGGGAGGGAGTCAGAGCCGGGAAGAGGCTGCCGTGAAGGAGGGAGAGAGACAGACCGACCGACCGCCAGCCCCACCGGCCGCCCGAGGGGGTGGGCTCAGCACTTGGTAAGACACAGACACCTACAGCTGGGGGCCAGGACTCCTGGGTTCTGTCCCCGGCTCTGGGATAGGAAGGGGGTCTGGTGGTGGGGGCCAGGACTCCTGGGTTCTGTCCCCGGCTCTGGGAAAGGAAGGGGGTCTGGTGGTGGGGGCTGGGGGCCAGGACTCCTGGGTTCTGTCCCCAGCTCTGGGAAAGGAAGGGGGTCTGGTGGTGGGGGCTGAGAACCAGGACTCCTGGGTTTTGGCTCTGGGAGGGGAGTAGAGTGGATAGACCCAGGGCCTAGGACTCCTGGGTTCTCTCTCAGCTCTGGGAGGGGAGTGGGGTCTAGTGGTTAGAGTGGGGGGGGGGGCGGGGAGGAGCTGGGAGCCAGGACTCCTGGGTTCTCTCCCCTTATTTTTGATGCACAGGGCGCCCCCCTCCCCAGTCTGTTTCCCAGGCCCCCTCCTGGGCTCCGCAGCAGGGCACCCGCCCCTCCAGCTCAGGTTCCAGGCGCTGGGTGACTCAGGGCCAGACGGGTTGAGCAGCTCTCGGGTGCTGCCGCCGCCCCCACAGCCCTGCGCCCCCGTGGGAGGCGGGCGGAGATCCCACATCCAAAGCCCGTCCGAGGAGCTGAGCCTGGGAGTTCAGCAAAGGGACCCAGGCATCCGACTGGGACCCTCTCTCAGGTGCCTTCTCCTCTCTCCACAGACTGTGACCCTCCCCTCTGCTCCTGCCTCCAGGGAGGATGGGAGGGCCTTGTTTCTGGGACACCCCATATAAAGGGGTTCTGTTCGCAGGTGAGACACAGAACAGTGTGTAGGGAGAGCCCTGGGCTGGGCTAGCAGGGGTCTGTGGGTCGGGAGTGAGGGGCACTGGCAGAGCTGTGGGGGGAGCTCAGGGCTGGGCTAGCAGGGGTCTGTGGGTCGGGAGTGAGGGGCACTGGCAGAGCTCGGCGGGGGAGCTCAGAGCTGGGCTAGCAGGGGCTACGGGTCAGGAGTGAGGGGCACTGGCAGAGCTCGGAGGGGAGCCCAGGGCTGGGCTAGCAGGGGGCTACGCGTAGGAATTGGGAGGCACTGGCAGAGCTCGGGCGGGAGGAGCCCAGGGCTGGGCTAGCAGGGGTCTGTGGGTCGGGAGGGAGGGGCACCGGCAGAGCTCGGGCGGGAGGAGCCCAGGGCTGGGCTAGCCGGGGTCCGTGGGTCGGGAGTGAGGGGCACCGGCAGAGCTCCGGGGGGAGGAGCCCAGGGCTGGGCTAGGCTAGCAGGGGCTACGCGTAGGAATTGGGAGGCACCGGCAGAGCTCAGCGGGGAGCCCAGGGCTGGGCTAGCAGGGGCTGCGGGTCGGGAGTGAGGGGCACCAGCAGAGCTCCGGGGGGAGGAGCCCAGGGCTGGGCTAGCAGGGTCTGCGGTTCGGGAGTGAGGGGCACTTTCACCATCTCTCTTCCTCTCCCCTGTCCCGCCAGGCTGTCTCCTGTTGTGCTGGGGTCCCCGCGCTGTGGTTTGTACTGTTGTGGTGCACGTGATCCCGGGGGCTCCCTCCGTGGGGCAGAACATCACTCTGTCCGTGGAAGTCGGCCTGGAGCCCCTGCGTCACTTCGACTGGTACCGGGGGCGGCTGGCTGATGGCAGCACCCGCATCTTCAGCTACTTCCCAGGGCAGGAGCGCCCGCAGCGCAACGGCGTGCAGTTCACGGGCCGTGAGGTCGGCTTTCCCAACGGGTCTCTGCTCCTCCGGGGCGCCCAGGGCAATGACAGCGGCACCTACCGGGTCGCCCTGCAGCTGGTGCCGCAGGGCAGCGAGAAGGGCACCGTGGAGCTGCGGGTGAGCGGTGAGTGGCTCCCCCAGGCCTGCCCCTTCCCCCAGACACCCCCAATCTCCCATGGCCCTCCCGACACGTCCATCCCCCTGGGGTGTGAGAGGAACAGCGTGGGGCTGCAGGTGGGTGGTAAATCACATCCCAGAGACACCCCACCCTCTGGGACCCTCCGCAGGGATCCACCCGTCCCCGAGGGACCCCAGCACCATGGCCCCTCCACGACCCTGTGGGCAGGCTAGCTTCTAAAACTCACATGGGCTAAAGGATGAGCCGGTTACCTCGGCTAGTTTTCCTGCTGGTCTTTGGCTCCGTCTCCTTCGGCCAGAAAATTACTAGAAACGGACGAGTTTAGCAGCAAAATAACATTGAGAGCAAATGAGAGCTGCCAGCAAGCGTCCAGGGCGGCCTGTACCGGGCCCCAGCAGAGGTGTCACAATCAATCCCTTCCGCTCATTCAGAGGCAGCTGCTCTCCCACTACACGGGTCTGGGCTGGAGCCTTGGTACCGACCTAGCCCCTGAGCCAAAGCAGCTTGTCTGCCCGGGGGCTCTGGGACTGTCTATGGCAAGTCAACCAGCCAGTGCTCCGCTGGGATTTGGAAATGGAGCCACGTCACCGCGTGGCCGTCGGTCCCAAGTGGCCTTGTCGGCTGTTGCCAGCGCCGGGGGGCCGGCTGTGCACGAAACGGGCAGGGAGGGAGGCCGCAGGCCCCCAGGGCTGGTGCACTTGGTGGCGCAACCCGCAGCTCACAAACCGATTTGGACCCTCTTCCCCTTTTCGTCTGGAGCCGCAGTTCACTTGACCGCAAAATCTGGGTGCGTGTGGCAAGCTCAGTTCGGCTAAACGCTGGGGTTCTTGCAGTGGCTTTGCCTGTCGGACTCAGCCTGGGCTGAGCTTGTCCAGACTCAGCACTCTCGGGTACTTCCTGACGCAGCGTCGCGTCTACACCACGACGACTAAACTCGCTGACACGATGCCAACAGGCCGCGCAGTGCTCAGGCGGGCCCGGCTGGAGACGTGAAACCCAGGCAGCCCTCGTGGGAGATGGTGCAACGTTTACTCTGGTACTATCACTGGGAGCGAGGCGCTTACCCACGTCCCAGAGCTGAGCCTGTGCTGCGGAGCAGCTGGAGCTGGCATGGGTGGGTTCTGCCCTCACTCCTGCAATGACCAGAGAGAGCCGGGGCGATAGACGGACGATCACCAGGTGACTCGCTCAGGGCGCTGTGTATAGAACAGCTGGATCCTTTCTAGTCTCTGGATTTCGCTGCTGTCTCTACCCAGGGCCCTGCCCGGCGGAGCGAACTGGTGCTGCCCCGCAGGGGGTGTTCTCATGGGCCAGTCTCTCCACGAGATGCTTTGTTGCGGGGGAGTGAGGCCCAGGGTGTTGGATACCATCGGATCGAGCGCTGCTCGGCAGTCTGGCCTGGTCCCTGCCCAGCACAGCAGCTGTGGCCAGCTGGAAAGCCAGGTTGGAAGCGTCCAGCCAGGATGTGAGCTGTGCCTTCTCCTCAGCCAGACAGGAAACAAGTTGTCTCCTCTGCGGCATCTTGCAATAGTGGGAAACTCCAGAGTTTCGGTGCAAAACCTCCTGGCTGTGGTGAGCCACGATGAGCCACCGCCTTTTGTGTGGGGGCACGAGGGACCAGGCGCTGGCCGTCCACTGGCTCCGTTCCAGGCCGCAGCCAGCTAGGGCAGTGACTTCCCATGGCCCGCTCTCTGCCCAGCCTGTGCGTGCCCCACCAGCAGGCCACGCTCTCTGCAGAGTCTCTCTGGCATGTCCCGTCCCCTCGCGCCTCGGTTAGTGGCTCATCGCACTGCCGGGATATAAACCCGTTCGACTCGCGTGCTTGGCCTGGCGCCAGCCCGAGACAGCGACGAAGGAACTCAGCGGCCGTGGCTCTGTCCCTGCGCCGGGTTGTCCCCGCAGCGCTGCGAGACGTCCGGTAGGAACTTGGTACGTGAGGGTCTCCGCGTGCAGCTGCCGCTCGTGCCGCGTGGCTGGATCACCTGACCGGCCAGTGCGATGTGGCTCCATTGTGCGGACGTGTCCTGCAGCGCCGGAAGGGGCTGGTCCATCCATGTTCACAACCCACCTCTCCCAGCGCCAGTGGCTGGCTCAGTGCGCCTGTCCCAGGGGCTGGCTTGGCTTAATTCTGGGGTGTGGCTTCGTCGGGCTCCGGACCAGCCCGCCGGGTCGCCCCAGGGGTGACGTGCACAGCAGAGTTACGCGTCCCGGTGGCTTCGTAAGGCACCACTGAACGTGTCGGCTCCTCTGGCCCAGAAGGCGCCGGTTGTCGGGCATTGTCCGGGTGGGGCGTGTAACCGTTTATCTGGGACGTGTCCGTGGCCAGGACTGCGCAGCGTGCAGGTCGGCTGTGCTGTGCGGGGTCACCCCAGGATCGGGTGAGCCGTGAACACTGGTTCCTTGGCAGGTCCGTGCTCCAGCTTGCGGCCAGGCCCTGCAGTGTGTGGCAGAGACGCTCCTGTCAGCCTGGTCCGTCCAGCCCCCGGAGTGGCGGCCGTGAAGTCGGGGGAAGAGTTCGTCCGTGGCCTTAGCCGCGTTCACACCGGGGCCCCTTGTCCTGGCTCGGGGCTCGGGGTGTGAAATTCACGGAACTGGGGCGGGCTGGTTTGTCGGTGTAGACCAGGCGTCGGACTCTCCGAGATCCCTGTCAGGAGATCCCCCGGCCAGCCGAGAGCCCCGTGGGCCCTGCGCAGATCACCCTGCGGCTGCAGGCAGGCGGCGCGCTCGGAGCTGTCCACAGGCCCTTGCGGGCAGGTGCCCCGGGCAGCGACAGAGCCTCAAGCCGAGGGGGCTGCTGGCAAATGCTGGGAACAGGTCCCGGTTCCGGATCCTGCACCAGCTCGGTCGCCTTGACCCGGTGGCAGCGCCGGAGCGTGGGGGGCAGCGTCAGCCGCTGGGTCTGCTCCGCGTCTAGGCCCAAAGCACAGACACCGAAGGGGAAGAGACTCCGGTGTCAGGCTGGCACTGGTGGGCCTGGCCCGGCCGCTGGTCATTCCCCAGCGTCGTGCTCCGGAGAGCGGCCGAGAGGCCTGGTCCATGGGAGGGTGTTGACTGCAGGCTGGTTAGAGACCCCCCCCCGGACTGCCTCAGAGACCCCCCTCATCGCCCCCTCCCACTCTCCATACCCCCCGTGGCCTCCATCCCTCAAGGGACTCTCCCATAGACTCCCCCATCTCCCAGGGACAGTCTTGGAGACCCCCCGGAGACCCCCAACCCTTCAGCCCCCAGGGGTAGCCAGAGGGTGAGCCCCCCTCATTCCCCCAGCCCAGGACTCTGCTCTGTCCACAGGGACCCCCAAGCCCCAGCTCCCCCCAACACTAACCTCTCCCCAACTCTCTTCCTTGCAGCCCCAGCGACCACCCTGGGCCCAAGGACGCTGCCCCCCCCAGGCTCAGGGCCTCCCCCGGCCACAGCGGCCCCCAGCACCCCGCAGGTCCTGGGCTGGGTGGTGGCGGGGGTCGTGGTCGGGATTTTGCTGACCGGAGCTCTGGGAGCCGTGGTCATCTACCACCTCGTCCTGCGCAGGTCGGACCTGGCCGGAGGGTAAGCGAGGGGGAGGGGTAGGATGCCTGGGTTCTCTCCCCGGCTCTGGGAGGGGAGTGGGGGCTGGTGGGTTAGAGCAGGGGGGGCTGGGAGCCAGGACTCCTGGGTTCTCTCCCCGGCTCTGGGAGGGGAGTGGGGGCTGGTGGTTAGAACAGGGGGGGCTGGGAGCCAGGACTCCTGGGTTCTCTCCCCGGCTCTGGGGAGGGAGTGTCGTTTAGCGGTGAGATTGGGGGGGGGGGTGAGAGGACGGGCGGGTCGGGCCAGAACCTGGGGTGGGNGCCAGGACTCCTGGGTTCTCTCCCTGGCTCTGGGAGGGGAGTGGGGTGTAGTGGGTTAGAGCGGGCGGGAGGAGGGGGGCTGGGAGCCAGGACACCTGGGTTCTCTCCCTGGCTCTGGGAGGGGAGTGGGGTGTAGTGGGTTAGAGCGGGAGGGGGGCTGGGAGCCAGGACACCTGGGTTCTTTTCTCTTGGTGAGGTGGGGTGAGGTGGGGATTCCCTTGGGATTATCATCTCAGCTCCCGGCTCTGTTTAGCTCCACAGGAAAACTGGATCCCAAAGGGAAGAAACCACCAAGATCTGCCAGGGGTGAGTCACAGCCCTGATGTGGGGCTCGGGGGTGGGGCTGAGAGCCCGGACGCCTGGGTTCTATCTCCCGTTCTCTCTCCAGATGACACGGAGCCGATTTACGAGGTGATGGAGTTGCCCCAGCCGGAGGAGAGAAACCCCGAAACTGACCCCCGAGCCCCCCCGGTGAGTGAGGCTGGGCCAGGCACTGCCCCCTTGGGGACCCCATGGGCACTGCCCCCCTTCCCCACAAGCTTCTGGGTCAGAGCTTCTCCCTGGGGTCTGTTCCCTGCTGGTGGGCTGGGGGGCAGAGGGGATCCTGGAGGGGGTTGCGGTCAAAGGCAGGTTATAACGAATCTCTCTCCCCTCCCCCATGTCTGTCTGTCTTGCAGGCCATCCCCTTGCCTCCCCAGCCAGACCCCAACTACACGGTGAGTCCCCCCAGTTCAGCTTCCTGGGGGTGGGGTATGAGGGGCTGGGAGGGTCCGTGTCTCCGGGATCCTCCCCCACGTCTGTCTGTCCCTAACGGCCCCTCTCCCCTGGCAGGAGCTGCTGCAGCGAGCTGAGTCCGTGTATGCCCAGATCCAGAGGTGACGCCAGCCGCAGAGTCCACAGGGGGAATCCCCCCAACGAGGCGCCACCCAGGGACACCCCCCTGCCACGGGGAATGCCCTGAGGGTCCCCACAATTGGGATCCCTGACCACAAGGACCCCACCCATGGGGAACCCCCTACCATGGGGAACACCCACAGAAAAACTGGGGTACTCTCCCAGGGACCCCAATGGGCAGCTCCACCCACACAGAGCGTGAGCACCCCCCAATGGGGTACCCCTCAGCAAACCTGGGAACCCGCCACAGCACCCTTGACCCTCCCAAAGGGACCCCCTCCCAGCATCCATGGAAACCCCTAGAGACACCCCCCGCCTCAGCAGTGATAACCCCCCAGGAGAACTCCCACCCTCAGCCTCCAGGCCAGACCTCGCACCCTGGGGATCCCCCCACATCAGCATCTCCAGGGAACCTCCGCCACCCCCAAACCCAGCCTCCCGGGGCCCCTCCGGAGCCCGGATCAAACCGCCGGGGGCAGAGCTGGAGGCTGGTGTTGGGAGCAGATGGGGGGGCACCCTCAGCCCCACTATTAAACCTTGTTCCTCTGCGACAGTCTCCCTTCTTC
>QXTE01000519.1:309615-330070 GCA_003942145.1 Platysternon megacephalum
GGGGCGTCTCTGGCTGAATCGTCCCCGTTTCCCCCAGGCGCTGCAGCCCCAACAGCCGGACGTGTACGAGGAGCTGAAGAAGTGACGCCCCCTCCTGCCCCCCGGTGCATGCTGGGAGGGACCCGGGGCATGCTGGGAAAGGCGCGTCCCTGAGCCTGGGTCCTGCTGCCCTGGGGATGTCCCGCCGATGAAGCCTTAAAGGGCAGGAACAGTCACCGCCCGGCCCAGGGGGGTCCGTCCGTCCATCTGTCCATGCTGATTCCCTGGGGCCCATCACAGCAGCATCTGGGCCCCTCCAAGGCCTCGTCCCTACCCCGGTGGGGGGCTGGGCCGTTCTCCCCACTGCACAGAGGGGCCCAGGCGGCTCAGTGACCGGCCTGGTGCCACGGGGAGTCTGTGGGGCTGCAGGGACTCAGACCCGGGTCTCCCCAGTGCCCGGCTGGTGCCCAAACCAGGGCCAGGGGTCCCCACCCAGGACTTCTCCCCCCAGACGCTGGCTTGGTGGGAGATATCGCGGGTGTGGGGTGTAACGACGCTGCCTCTGGTGTGACACGACTGAGAGGATCAGTTCAGGACAAATCGCTCAGAGCAGGGCAATCACAGCCCCAGGCCGGGGTCTTTCCACCTCTAAGGCACCAAACCAGCCAGACAGGGAGGACTTTGGTCTCACCCCACTGGCTAACCACACGTCACACCAGCAATTCCCTTAGACACTCCAGTTTCCCAGTATCCCCACCAGCGCCATCGTTATGGGGACGAATGGTTATGAAAACCAATGCCCCAGCAAAAGAAAAAAGGTTCTCCCGATCCCAAAGGACCAAGCCCCAGACCCAGGTCAATATACAAATCAGATCTTACCCACAAATCACACTGTTGCCAATCCTTTAGAATCTAAAATCTAAAGGTTTATTCATAAAAGGAAAAAGATCTAGACGAGAGCTAGAATTGGTTACATGGAATCATTTCCATACACTCATGGCAAAGTCCTTGGTTCAGGCTTGTAGCAGGGATGGAATAAGCTGCAGGTTCAAATCAAGTCTCTGGAACATCCCCAGCTGGGATGGGTCATTCAGTCCTTTGTTCAGAGCTTCAGTTTGCATCGAAGTCCCTCCAGAGGTAAGAAGCAAGATGGAGGGGTTTCCAGGGCCTTTTGTAGTCTCTGCCCTTTCTTCTTACTGTGGAAAATCACAGCAGCAAGATGGAGCCTGGAGTCACATGGGCAAGTCACATGTCCATGCATGACTCAGTTTACCGGCTGACGCCATTGTTTACATGTTAGTTTGAAGGTTCCCAGGAAAGCTCAGATGTGGATGTGGCGTCTCCCAAAGTCCATTGTCCGTTACGTGTTTCTTGGCTGGGCACTTACTGAGAATTGTCCCTTCTCAAGAAGCTGAGCAAATGCATCACTGAGGCTACTTGGAATCAAATACATTTGAGGTACAAGGACAGAGCCAATATTCATAACTTCAACTACCAAAAGATTCACACACACAGACAGCATCATCATACCCAGCAAACCAGAACCTTTCCACAGACACCTGTGAGGCAGGAGGCAGCGGGGCGGACTGACCTGGGGATGTGTCTAGCTTTACTGGGACTGTCTGCGTGGGGGATGGGAGAGCAGGGGGTGACTTTATTTGAGGGACGATACCTGAGCCAGGAGGGGGGTGGGGCCAGGTGACACCTTTGCCCGAATCTGGACAAAGGAGAGAGGAGGAGCTGGGGGAGGGGAGGGAGTCGGCTGGAGGGGGGGGGTCAGTTTTGGGCTGGCTGGGAAGAGGCTGGGAAGACGCCGGGAACCCCAAGTCTGGGGTCTAAGCTCCTTGCCCCCCCAGAGGGACCTGGCTAAGGGGTCCTGGTTGTACCTACAAGCTCTGTTTTGGACTGTGTTCCTGTCGTCTAATAAACCTTCTGTGTTACTGGCTGGCTGAGAGTCCCAGTGAATCCCAGGAACTGGGGGGTGCAGGCCCTGACTCCCCCACACTCCGTGACAACACCTCACTGGAACCTCCTTTGTACAAGATTAGATGTAAATATGTAACCGTGGTTGCAACAATGATCTATACGGTCACAGGTTATGTCAATAACATCACATGGGGGGCACCCAGGGTCCTGCCCCGAGGGGAGCAGCTGCCAGCGGGTTTGTCTCCTGCAGGGAGCGTCGGAGCCCGGCCAGCTGGGAGCTGGGGGGAGCTGGACGCTGGGGGGAGCTGAACCCGCAGGAGCTGCCAGGGGCGGGTTCGGGACGTTGGGGCACTGGGAAGCGCGTTCCCAGTTTATTCTCCATCTCACCCATTGTCCCGTTAACTCCAGCGGCTCCTTCCCCCAGCTCCGGGCTCTGGTCCATACACTCAGCCTGGTTTTCTCTGTAACGCCTGGCCGTGCCGGGGCCGAGCGGCGCTGGTTGGGGGTCACTGCTCAGCCGGGGGTTCTGGGCCTTGCGGGGGAGCTGGGAACTCGGCCCATGGGCAGTGCCAGGGGCTGGGCGCTCTGGGGGGCTGCTGGGCGGTTGGGGGGCCGATCGCTGACCTGCCCAGGGCTGAGGGGAGGTTGTGATGCCTGGGGGTGGGGTCGGGATCTGACCCCCAGCAGGGCCAGACAAGGCTCCTCGGGCCGGCACAGGGGGTCACGAGGGGTCTCACAGCCCAGCACCCTGGGAAGCGTCACACAGCCCAGCAGGGGGAGCAGAGCGAGAGCAAAGGCCCCACACGTGGCTTCCGTGGGCACGTCTGCCTGTGATTACAGACCCACAGCTGGGCCCTGCCCCCTGCACCCCATTGTGTTATAACCCGGCCCTGGGCAGGGCCCCCCCATTCCCCGGGCACAGGCCGTCCCTGCAGGCTGGGGGCTCCGAAATGCTGCCCCCGCCGTCCGCGCTGCTTGGGGCGGCAAAAACAGTAGAGCCGGCCCTGGCCACATCCCTCCGCGCTCTGGTCCTGTCCAGCTTCCTGACTGTCTCCTGTCACTCACTGCTCACAGCCCTCGGAACCGGCCCCGAACTATCATGAGGTCAGTGTATAAATCACATTTAATCCAGCTCCTGGTGGGGCCGTGTCTTCTGTCTGCACCCGGAGTCTTGACTGGATGCGATTTCCCCCAACCCCCCCATGCCCATGGCTCTGTTTGCCTCCCATTCCCCTTCTCCCGTTTCCCCATCTCCGCCCCAGGCCAGGTGCTCTGTGCTCCCCCGTCCCCCCCCCCCCGCCAGGTGCTCTGTGCTCCCCCCCCCGGCCAGGTGCTCTGTGCCCCCCCCCCCCAGGCCAGGTGCTCTGTGCTCCCCCCCGCCCAGGTGCTCTGTGCTCCCCCGTCCCCCCCAGGCCAGCTGCTCTGTGCTCCCCCCCGCCCCCCCAGGCCAGGTGCTCTGTGCTCCCCCCCCATGCCAGGTGCTCTGTGCTCCCCCCGCCCCCCCAGGCCAGGTGCTCTGTGCTCCCCCCCCCCCCCCCCCGCCCCCCCGGCCCCCCCCCCCCCCCCCCCCCCCCCCCCCCCTCCCTCCCCCCCCCCCCCCCCCCCCCCCCCCCGCGCTCCCCCCCCCCCCCCCCCCCCCCCGGTGCCCCGTGCCCCCCCCCCCGGCCAGGTGCTCTCTGCTCCCCCCCCCAGGCCAGGTGCTCCCCCCGCCCGCCCCCCCCGCCAGGTGCTCTGTGCTCCCCCGTCCCCCCCCCAGGCCAGGTGCTCTGTGCTCCCCCGTCCCCGGGTCCCACACTCGGTTGCTCATGTCAGCGGTGCGCTGGGCGTTTGTTGGAAGTGGCTTGTTTCCCCCATGCAGGGAGATCCCGGCACCTCTGGCTTTTGGCAGGGCTGGCTCAGGGGTCAGGGCTTAGGGGATCCCCAGGGGGAGCTGTATGGGCTGGGGGGTCGCTGCAGGATTCATACGGCTCGGGCAGGCGGGATGCCAGCCACATGGGTGCCTGCCGTGTGCCCAGCCTGGCTCCGCATCCCAGCTAGACGCCCGTGTCTCTGATGGATGCCAGGGACTTTGTCCCGTTGCTCCACTCCCAGCCCGGGCAGCCCTGCCGGGGGAGGAGAACTGCACCTGCCCAGCCGCTTCCTCCTTCGCACGCTTGTTTGTGCCGATATTTGCCGTTTATTTCCTTCTGCGAGTGTCTCCCCGTCAGCTCTGCCCTGGCCAGCGCAGCCGCCCACCCCCGCACTCCCAGCACCGCCAGCTCCCAGCTGGGGATGGGGTCACGGAGCCCCGGGCCCCCCACTGCGCCCCCAGCTCCGGAGCAGCCCATCGGGGGACCCTGCGATGGGCCCGACCCCCAGGGGTCCCCCTTGTCACGCTGGCTGGAGCAGCTCCCCACTGCGAGTGCCCGTCTCAGGGCAGGGTGTGAGAAAACCAGGCCGACCCCCAGCTCCCCCGGGCGGTGTGATTTCACCCGCCCAGTAACGAGTGCGCTCCCGCATCACTGCATCAGGGTTACCAAGGAGCCGCCGACTGTCCCCTTGGGCGCTGTTCAGTCGCTCAATAAACCTCCTGTGTGACGCTGGCTGAGAGTCGCTCCGGGCTAGAGAAGAAGGCGGGGGGGGGATCGTCCCCTTCGGGGGGTCCCGAGCGAAGGGACTCCCCGAGGGGGCCCACGGCAGAGACAGACGTGCTAAGGCTCAGGGAGGTGCGGCTCCAGGAGGTGGAGGGGCCTGACCCCGAGAGAGAGGGGACCCCCGAGAAGGGCTATCTCACTGAAGGGGGTTCCTTCAGGCCAAGAGTGGGCACGACCTGTGAGTCCGTGATACCCTGCAGCTCCTCTAGGCCTGGCTGCAGCTTATGGGGCAGGACAGCCCCACTGGAGTTAACCCCTTAGTGACCAGCCAGCCGCCTGCACCCCCACCCCGCCCCCAGGAGCTCCCGTCCATCCCGCCTGGGCCCCTTCTCGGGGGTGATGCCGCGTGGAGCCGATCGGGGACAGCGTCGCTGGAACAGACAGAGACGTTCGTGAGGCCTGTGCCGTGGCCCCGCCCGGCGTCGGAGCCCCGGGCCATGGAGTCAGGACTGGCCGACCGGCAGCCCGCCAAGGCCTGGCCTACGGGGAGTCCTGGAGCGGAGGGGGAGGGGGTCCCATGGGGGTCTGAGCTGGGCTCAGGTTGCCAACTTTATTTGCAGAAAAGCAAATGCCCCTGTCCCGCCTCCTGCCCAAGCCACACACACACACACCCCTCTGTCGCTCGCTCTCCCCCACCCTCGCTCACTCATCTTCACCGNGGGGGGGGGGGGGGGGGGGGGGGGGGGGGGGGGGGGGGGGGGGGGGGGGGGTGAGGACTCCGGCTGGGGGTGCAGACTCTGGGGTGGGGCCAGGGATGAGGGGTTTGGGGTGCAGGAGAGGGCTCCAAGCTGGAGGTGTGCTGGAGGTGCGGGATCTGGGGTACGGCCAGAAATTAGGGGTTCGGGGTCTGGGAGGGGGCACCAGGATGGGGCACAGAGTTGGGATGCAGCAGGGGGTGAGGTCTCTGGGCTGGGGGTGTGGGCTCTGGGCAGTGGCCAGAAATGAGGGGTTCAGAGTGTGTGGGGGGGCTCTGGGTGGGGCACGGGGTTGGGGTGCGGGGCGGTGTGAAGGCTTGGGCTGGGGGTGCATTCGTGTTTTGCAGAAGATTATAAACTCACATCTCTAAAAAATCCTTGCATAGATTTTTAGATGCACAATCTGAGTATTCATCTTGAGCCTTAAACACTTGGATCTTCAGACATACAGTTTTCCTAATAAATCCTTCCAAAGACCCCCCCTTATCTAAAATACACATGCGAGCCCGGGCTGCCGTTGGGCACGGGGGCACCAGTTTAAAAATACTGCACAGGGCCCCATAAATCCTAAGGGCGGCCCTGCCTGGGCCAGTCCCTGCCCGGCCTTCCAGAGCTCGGCCCCCGGCTGGGGGAACCTGCCCCGGGCCCCTGGGGAACGCGACCCCCAGGCTGGGGCTGCACCAGGGACACAGACAGCGACGTCGAGCTGGCGACAGCATCGTCCCAAACACCTTCCCCAAGGGACCCCAGCCCGGGCAAGGTGTGTGTGCGCATTCTCTGTGTGCACACAGTGGTATCTCTGCGGCTGTGTGTATCAATCACACACACACTGAGTCTCCATGTGTGAGCACAGCTGTGTCCGTGCAGTGTGTGTGTGTCTGTGCACTGTGTGCGCACACAGTGTATCGCTGCGGTTATCTGTGTCTGTGTGTGTCCGGGCCACAGCCGTGTCTCTGTGTGGGTGTCACGTGTCTGCGTGTGTCTCTGTGCACACGCGTGTGTCTAGCGTCTCTGTCGTGGGGGGGTGCGTGTCTCTGTGTGGGTGTCACGTGTCTGTGTGTGTCTCTGTGCACACGCGTGTGTCTAGCGTCTCTGTGCCGTGGGGGGGGGTCTCTGGGGACCCAGCTCTGGTTGTCACTCCCCAGTCGCAGAGCAGAGGGCGGGGTGGGGGGCAGGTGCTGCCGATGGCCCCGTGGAGACGGGGACTGTCCCCAAAGCTGCTGGGGGATTCAAACACATGAACTCCCCCCCCCCCGACAGGTCTGAGACCCCTGGACACAGGGCGGGTCAGAGCGAGGGACACAACGGGGCTGGTGCCCCCATCCCACAGCGAGGGGGCAGACGGAGACGAGCAGGGAATCAGCAAGAGCGAGAAATGTCCCTGATATGGGTCGGGGTCTGTGCAGCAGGACACAATGTGTTCCCCCCCCCATCTGTGGTTCGATCCGACCCTCACTCCCAACCCACAGCCCCCTGCTCTCCCAGCCCTGGTCTCCCCCCCGAGCTCTGCCAGAGCCCCTCACTCCCGACCCGCAGCCCCTCTACCTTCGTTTCTGCTCTTCTCTATTGGATGTATTTGTGTCCCGGACACCTGGGTTCCCCGGTCTGAGCCCCCCCTTCTCACCTGCCAAGAGAATCCCTCTCCAGCGGCCGCCTGGTCTGTTGGGGATTTGCTCCATCGCCCTTTGCTGCACCACGGCCTGCCTTGAACCGGGGTGTGGGAGACTCTGCACTGGGACCGGGACCCACAGGCAGGGCAGCCCCACGGGGCCCCTCCCGGCTCAGACGTCCCTTCCCAGCTGCAACCGCCCACTTCCCCTTTGGCTGCTGGGGGGGGGGAGGATGATTGTGCCCTTCCGCTTGGGGGGGGAGGGGGTTGCCTGACATCTGGGATGGTTCTCCTGGGTGGCTTTGGGGGGGGGGGTCACTGTGAGAAGCGAGGGGGAACTGGGTGTGTTCACACACACCCCCAATCACCTGGGTCAGGGAGCGACACAAACAGCTGATCCCTGCGGGGGTGGGGGATGGGGGTACAGGGATGGAACCAGCTTGTGGACTGGGGGGGAAAGGTCAGGGGGAGGTCACAGACCCACTCCCTGCTATCCCCAGCCTGCCCCCCCCCCCCAGCTCTGCTGGTGCCCCTCACTCCTGACCCGCAGCCCCCTCCCTCTCACACCGTCTCCTCTGAGCCAGTGGGTCCCCGGATTCCTGGGTCCCAGCTGCTCCCCCAAGATCCTCCCCCTGGGCTCGGCTGCGGTTGGCTCTGGGGGGCTGGACCTAAGGACCCTCCTGTCTCTGTCTCTCCCGAAGGCCCAGCCCAGGAGCCCCACGACCGCACCCCACATAGCATGTGAGCACCAGCCCCTCATGCTGTGCCCCCTCCAAGTAGGGTGACCAGACAGCAAGTGTGAAAAATCAGGACAGGGGGTGGGGGGTAATAGGAGCCTATATATGAAAAAGACCCAAAAATCAGGACTGTCCCTATAAAATCAGGACATCTGGTCACCCTACCTCCAAGTGGTTTAACCCTGGGGGGGGAGCTGCCCCCCATATGGCCCTTGTGAGTGAGAATGGGGCTGGTCATCACACCCCACAGACAGGGGCTGGAGCGAGTGACCTGGGAGGTCGGCGTCCCCATGGGGCAGGGCCGGGAGCCCCAGCGCTGGAAGGGGCTTAGCAGGGGGGTGAAGTTGGGGGAGGGATGATCCCCCGATTCCACACAGCTCTGACATGGCCCCGGATCAGAGCCCCCCGCGAGGGGAAGGGGAGCCAGGGCTGAAGGAACCTGGGCAGCCACCAGGGGGAGCTGGAGCCCAGGAGGGGGATGGGCCCCCCCAGCCTGTAGTGCTGCCCCCGCCTCGGCTCAGAGCCCCGGTCCCGTCGCTGGAATCCAACCAGAGGCCTTGGGGGGCTGGGGAGAGGCCGATGGGGCATCCCGGAGCCTTAGGGCTGCCGACTTTCTAATTGCACAAAACTGAACACCCTTGTACCCACCCCTGCCCCGCCCCTTTTCTGAGGCCCTGCCCCTGCCCTACCCCTTCTCTGAGGACCCCTCCCACTCACTCCAGCCCCCCTCCCTCTGTCGCTCACTCTCCCCCGCCCTCACTCATTTTCACTGAGCTGGCTCAGGGGGTTGGGGTGCAGGAGCGGATTGGGGGTGTCACGGAGTTCCCTGGCGATGCTCTGGACCTGCTCCCCACAAAGCCAGTCAGGACTTTGGGGAGTCTCCTCTCCCTCGGAGCAGACTGTCTGCAGGACAAGAAGCTCACACGGCTTCACCTCCTGGGTCTCTCCTGGGAGCATTCAGCATATGCCCCTCTGTGCGCTTCCCACAGCGAGTCCGCCCAGGCGGGGTCCTGGGGGGGCCACAGGGTCCTGCCTGCACCCCCCACTTCGCAGTCAGACGTGACTCTCAGCCAGCTGGGAAAACAGAGGTTTATTAGATGACAGGAACAGGGTCTAAAACAGAGCTTGTCGGTCCAGCGAACGGGACCCCTCAGCTGGGTCCATTCTGGGGCCCAGCGAGCCAGACACCCCCGTCTGCCCTCACTTCCCGTCCCCAGCCAGCTCCAAACTGAAACCCCCTCCAGCCCCTCCTCCTCTGGGCTTTGTCTCATTCCCGGGCCAGGAGGTCACCTGATCTCTTTGTTCACCTTCACCTATCCCCTTGCCAGGGGGGAAGGTCCCTGACTATTTGTTGCTAGGAGACAGATTGTCAGCCATTTATGCACACTGGAGACTTAAGAAATGCATAGGGGAAACTGAGGCACCCACACAGTATTCAGAGGAAACATTAAGAACAGTCCCACTTCGTCACAATGGACCTTTGCTCTGACCCACTCTGGCCGCTCTTATGGAGTTAACGGGACAATGGGTGAGATGGAGAGTAAACTGGGAATGCGCTTCCCAGCGCCCCANACCAGCCCCTGGGACCCAGGCCAGACACAGCTCCGGCCGAGCCCCCGGCACACGGCTCACCACGGTCACCGCGCCCAGTGCTGCCGGCTCTGGGCAGAGACCCCACGAGCCCCTTTGGGGGCTGGTCTGGAGACGTCAGAGCCAGGGGCCCCGCGAGCCCCTCGGTGCCCTGTGCCCTCCGCCAGGGGTCCCGGGTCCCGGCCGGGTGAGTCGGATTCGCTGCTCACAGCTCTGCAGGGGAGAACTGCCCCGGGGAGGGGAAGACGCGGGGCCGGGCGCTGGGGGGAGGGTGGGGACCCCTGGCCCTGGTTTGGGCACCAGCCGGGCACTGGGGAGACCCAGGTCTGAGTCCCTGCAGCCCCACAGACTCCCTGTGGGACCCGGCCGGTCACTGAGCCGCCCGGGCCCCTCTGTGCATGCTCAGGTCAGGCTGGCAGAGAACAGGGCACGTGCCCCAGGCTGGCGGGTGTTTGGTCGTGAGACGTCACCAAGCCAAATCCTGTGCTGGGCACAACGGCGCCAGAGCCAGTCACAGGCGCAGACTTTCTGATTTCCTCCGAGGGGCCCAGATGCTGCTGTGATGGGCCCCAGGGAAGCAGCATGGACAGATGGACGGACGGACCCCCCAGGCCAGGCGGTGACTGTTCCTGCCCTTTAACGTTTCATCGACGGGACGTCCCCAGGGCAGCGGGACCCAGGCTCAGGGACGCGCCTTTCCCAGCATGCCCCGGGTCCCTCCCAGCATGCACCGGGGGGCAGGAGGGGGCGTCACTTCTTCAGCTCCTCGTACACGTCCGGCTGTTGGGGCTGCAGCGTCTGGGGGAAACGGGGACGATTCAGCCAGAGACGCCCCAGGGGAGAGCTGGGGACCCCGCCCTGCAGGACCCAGCCCCCCACCTCCCCACATGGGGCCCGACAGCCCCTCCCACCCCAGGGTACCCATCCCTCCCCCTCAGTGCTGGGCCCCCCCAGCCCCTCCCCTCAGCCCTGGGGCTCCCGGCTGGTCCCCCTCTGGCTCACTCTGCCCCCCCCAGCTCTGGGATGTGATAACCAGCCCCATTCTCAGCCATAGGGCTTGTGGGGGGGCAGCTCCCCCTCCCCCCACTGGCTCCAATCCCCCCTCAGGGGGGAGGATACAGCGCAAGAGGCCGGCGCTCACCTGGTACGTGGGGCTGGGGTCAGGGGGGTTCCCGGGCTGGGCCTGGAGGAGACAGAGGCAAGAGGGTCGTTAGCACCAGACCCCAGAGACCCCCCCCACCCTCCAGCTGAGCTCAGGGGGACGACCCGGGGACAGTCAATGGGACCCCAGGTTTGTGTAACCCCCCCACCCCCGCCCAAAGGGGACAGGGTAAACTGGCTGGGGGGCTGCAGGTCCGGACTGAGTGTAGAACTGATGAATGAAATTGTTTTTAATTGTTCACTTTATTAATGTAACTTCATAAGTAAAGTTTTATGAATGAAACAACATTCATTCATAAAACCGGTTACCCCAATAACTGGCTAATTAACAATTAAAATGCTTGTTAAGAGCCATAGCTGTTGGGTCAGCTGCCTTTGTAAGTTTCACTTTCAATCCAATTTCTGCTTAAATCACTGAAACTTGCACTGTTTCAACATTGTAACTTCTGCTCACTGTTTCCCATATTGTAACTCAAACTCCATTTTAAAACGCTCACTCCATTTTGTAAAAGGTTGCTGCAACGGTCATTTTTGCAAAACCCTGCTGTAATCTTATTAGTGTAGTTCAGATGTGTGAATGAGGGATGCATGGCTAATGGAATCAGCCTCCAGCCCCAGCCCGGCCTGATAAAGTTAAGTGCAAACACCAAGGGCTGAAGATCCAGACAACAGCCCTGACAAAGTGAGAAGAGTCCACCGTAAAAGAAAAGAACTAAGGTGCAATAGAAGGAAGATCAAAGCCAGGTCTGAGGCTGAAAGTCACGTCTGCAATTGACGGGTGATCAATCACCGAACCCAGAGACAGCGTGACACAGCAAGACCTATAGACTCTGGATTCAAACTACAGCCTACAAAAAGGATGGGTGAGATGGAAGACTTTGGAGGGTAACATTCTGCTGCCAACATGGAAGGGCATCAGTGCATGTCCAACAGAGACCCAGCCCTTCCTTGTGCCCGGCTTTCCTGGCCAGTTACCGCCACGAGCTACGAACCCAAGCTGCAAAATCAAGCCACGAACTCAAGCTACGTTCAGGACTGGTAACTATCCAGCAGCTGCAGAACATCTGATATGTGTGTGTGTGTGTGATGAAGTGGGACTGTTCTTAATGTTTCCTCTGAATACTGTGTGTGTGCCTCAGTTTCCCCTATGCAGTTCTTAAGTATCTAGGTGGTGGGATAAGGGTGTGTGGTTGTTGCAGAGCGAAGGGCCAGTGCACATAAATGCCTGACACTTTGTCTCCTGGCAACTGATGGCCTGGGCCCCTCCTCTGCAAAGGTGCCAACTGAAGGTGTTGGAGACAAAGAGGTCAGGTGACCTTCTAGCCCGGGAAAGGGACAAAGCCCAGAGGAGGAGGGGCTGGAGGGGGTTTTCCAGTTTGAAGCTGGCTGGGGAAACGGAGGGGTGCCCGGACGGGGCTCTGGCCCCCCTGGGGCCCCAAGATGGACCTAACTGAGGGGGTCCTGTTGTCTGTACCTGCAAGACCTGTTTTAGATCGTGTTCCTGTCATCTAATAAACCTCTGTGTTACTGGCTGGCTGAGAGTCACGTCTGACTGTGAAGTGGGGGTGCAGGACCCTCTGGCTTCCCCAGGACCCCGCCTGGGCGGACTCGCTGTGGGAAGCGCACGGAGGGGCAGATGCTGAATACTCCCAGGAGAGACCCAGGAGGTGAAGCCGTGTGAGCTTCTTGCCCTGCAGACAGTCTGCTCCGAGGGAGAGGAGGCTCCTCAAAGTCCTGACTGGCTTTGTGGGGAACAGTTCCAGAGCATCGCCCGGGGACTCCGTGACAGTGTGTGTGTGTGTGTCTCTCTCTGTGTGTGTGTGTGTGTGTATAGGTATTAGGTATTAGTTATTGGTCATAAATCAAATTGTGTTATGATAATAAATGTGGCATCTTGCCCCCTGAAACGATCCTGTGTAGTTTTGTCTGCATAACAGGGTGTCACGGAGTCCCCGGGCGATGTCCTACCATAGGGGCTCTGTCGCCCTGGGTCCCGGCCCCCGGCCCCGCAGCTGGCCCTGCATGCGGCGTCCCGGCTGCCAGCCCCACGCCTGGGGCGCCGCTCCCGCCCCAGCTGGGGCTCCAGCCTCCGCCGCCTCCCACCTGTCTGCGTCCCTCCGTCCTGGAGCCACGGCCCTGCTCCCAACCCCAGCTCTAGGGGGCGGTGAGGGGCACGGACGGGATAAGGGGGGTACAGCTCAGTACCCCCACTCCAAAAACTGTCCCAGCACCACTGTGTCCTACCCAGGGGGACTCGCTACGGGGGCTCCCGGCGTGACTCAGGGGTCTGCAGGCTCCGAGGCTCAGCCCTGGGGGCGGGGAAGCCGAGGGGCTGGCCCCAGTGAGAGTGGGACCCCAAGGAGGGTTGACAGGCTGACGGGGTCCCAGGGAATGTCCCGGAGCCGGGCGAGGGCACCAGGCCTGCAGAACTGTGACCAGTAGCGGCGCCAGCTTTGCTGGCGCCCTAGGCAGCGGAAGGTCCCGCCCCCGAAATCCCGCCCCCAACAGCGGCGGCGGAAGGTCCCGCCCCCAAATTTTTACGGGCGGCGGGGGCGCAGGCGCCCCCAAAATAGCAGCGCCCTAGGCGACCGCCTAGGTCGCCTAATGGGAGCGCCGGCCCTGACTGTGACACCCCGGCCGAGGTCTGGGAAGGGGGGACCCCAGGGCTGGGACAGCAGGAGACCCGAGCGCCTGTCACTCACTGCTGGGCACGCCTGGGCTGCAGGGGGCAGGTTCTCGTACTCTGGGGGGGTCGTCTCGCTCCGTCTGGGGGTCTTGCTCTGCTGGCCTGAACCTGGAGGGGGGTAAATCATCAGAGGTGCTGGAATTGGGGTGCTGGCTCCCAGCCCCCCCACCCAACCCACCAGACCCCCCTCCCCTCTCAGAGCTGGGGATAGAACCCAGGAGTCCTGGCTCTCCGGGGGGGTGGGAGGGGGCTGTTACTCACAGAGGAAATAGACCCCGACTCCGACCAGCGCCGTCCCCACCAGTGACCCGATGACGAACCCGGCGATGGCCCCGGGAGAGAGACCTGGACGAGGGGCGTCTGGAGGAGAGACTGGGGGGGGAGGTTGGATCAGACGGTTCAGCCACAATCCCCCCACCCCGCTCCCTGCAGCCCAGGCCCCCTAGCGCCGCACTGGGGCCCGCAGGGGGAGAGCGCCCCCTACTGAGCCCCCACCCCCTACTGCACAGACACTAGCACCACTCGGGGGCACTGGGATCCCCCTAGAAGCAGCCACCACCCCCCAGAGGCAGCCGCATCTCCGTGGCTGGGCGATGCTGGCAGGGCCAGGGGCAGCGCGGCCGGGGGACGGGGCTGCAGTTACTCACAGGCCAGCGTCACGGTGCTGGGCTCGCTGCGTTCGGAGCTGACGGGGTTCCCGACCTCGCACTGGTAGGCGCCGCCGTCGCCCCGGGTGACACCCAGCACCGTGAGGGTCCGGTTGTCACGGGACAGCCCCAGCCGGTCACTGGGCGCGAGGGACACCCCGACCCGGAGCCAGAGCTGAGCCCACCAACGCCCGGGAGACGCTGACAGGCAGAGCCCGCCCTCCCCCCCGCGATGAGCTGCCCCCGCTGGGCCTTGCCGGGCCGCTGGGTCAGGACCGGCACGCGGGGCCCAGGTGTTCGCCAGCTCCCTGGGCAGGTGCCAGCCCCCGGCTCTGGCTCCGGCCGCCCGGCTCCAGCTCCAGAAGTGGCATCCTGGCCCAGCTCCCGTGGCCCCCAGGATGAGCGCTGACCCCCCCCCCGGGCTGGATGTCAGCCCCCAGTGCCCCCCACCGAGCCCCCAGTGCCCCCCACCCACCGCTGGGTGCTCCGGGTCCAGTTTCAGGGACTGGTCAGTGTGACCCCAACAGCGCCCGGCTCCCCCCCACTGCAGACAGCCCGGCGGGGGGGGGGGCGGAGGCTGGATCTGGGGAGCCCTGGTGCAAAGGGCCCCACAGTGATGTCATGAGCCCCCCCCCCCCGCCCCGTAGGCTCCAAAACACTAGGCCGAGGGGGGTGGGGGGGCGGTTTGTGAACTGAGCAAAGCGTCTGTAAAAGAGCAGGTGGGTCTGCCCCCCCCCCCCCAGCAAAGACACCCCCGTGTGATACAGGGGTCTTCCCAGCATGCACCAGGGCCCCTGGGGGGCCTCATCTCCACACACACCCCGCTGTGCAGCCTGCGGCTCTGGGGAAACAGGGAGGGGTCAGGGGCACCCCGGGGGGATCTGGGGACACCCCCGCCCTGGGTGGCCCATACCCCCCTCCCCCTCGGGGCCCCGACAACCCCTCCCTGCCCTGGGGGGCCCAGACCCCCCTCCCCCACAGGGCCCCGACAGCCCCTCACCAGCCGGGCTGATTCCCGGGGGAGACGCCCAGAGCCCCATCGCTGGGGCGGGGATGGCGGAGGGGGGGGGGGCACGGCTGGGATCAGCCCAGCTCCTGGGGGTGGCACTTACCAGAGAGGCGCAGATGCACTGTGGCGAGGCCAGGGCTAGTCGGGCTCTGGATCTGCACCGTGTAGCTCCCGGTGTCGCTGAGCGTTAACCCCGCGATGTTCAGGGCGCAGCCCGGCCCCGCTGTCTCCCGCCCCGTGTGGGCCGGGCCGTTGTCCTGAGCCGGGTTTGGAGGTGGGAAGTAGGTGAGGATCCGGCTGGGTTCAGCAGTGGTCGCTGATCGGAACCAGCTGCAGGACACCAAGTCCTGTGGCAGATTCTGCGGGGCCAGGCTGACGCCCCCGCCCACCACGGGGCTCGGCGTGGTGAGGACGATGGTCACTGGGGTCTGTGGAGGATTCTGCGGGGCCAGGCTGACGCCCCCGCTCACCACGGGGTTCAGTGGGGTGTTGACGATGGTCACTGGGGTCTGGGTCTGGGCCGGCGCCGGCTGGAGGCAGGAGCCCAGGACGGAGGCTGCGGGGGAAGAAGAGTCTCAGTTGGGCAGTGAGGGGCCGGGGCGCGGGGGGGTCAGTCGGGATCTGGGGGGGACGCGACCAGCGAGCACCTGGCCAGGGGGGACCAGCCCCCGGCTACACCCGGCCAGAGAGCGCGGGGCACGGGGCAGAGCCTGGGCCCAGGCCGTCCTTAGGCATAAGCAGCATATGGGGCTGCATAGGGCACCCCTGGGTCTTAATGTCCAACCCTTCCGCCTCTTCCTATCCCTGTTCTGACCCTTCCCGCAGGCTCCCACCACCCCTGGCTGCTGCGGCCTGGTGAGGTTCCTCTGAGGGGATCTAGGAGCTTAGAGTGAAAAAGCCTCCAGCCTGCCAGGCCCATCAGCACAACAGTGAAACTGCTAAAGAGCCATTGAGGGGTAACGAAGCCATTTCACAGGCCTTTGCCGACCCCCAGGGATATACTGACAGGTTCTGAATTTACTGACAAAACCAGCTCTGCATCACTGTCATAGTTACTCCGAACATGTCACTCTGCAGGACCTTAGTTTAAAATTTGCTTTAAAAATATTTCATTTGTGTGTTGCAGAAGATTATAAACTCACATCTCTAAAAAATCCTTGCGTAGATTTTTAGATGCACAATCTGAGTATTCATCTTTAGCCTTAAACGCTTGGATCTTCAGACATAGAGTTTTTTAAATAAATCCTTCAAAAGACCCCTCTTATCTAAAATACACATGCGAGCCCGGGCTGCCGTCGGGCACGGGGGCACCAGTTTAATAATACTGCACAGGGCCCCATAAATCCTAAGGGCGGCCCTGCCTGGGCCAGTCCCTGCCCGGCCTTCCAGAGCTCGGCCCCCGGCTGGGGGAACCTGCCCCGGGCCCCTGGGGAACGCGACCCCCAGGCTGGGGCTGCACCAGGGACACAGACAGCGACGTCGAGCTGGCGACAGCATCGTCCCAAACACCTTCCCCAAGGGACCCCAGCCCGGGCAGGGTGTGTGTGTGTGTGTGAGTGTGTTGAGCTGTGTGTGCATTCTCTGTGTGCGTGCACAACGGTATCTCTGCGGCTGTGTGTATCAGTGTGTGTGAGATTGAGTCTCCGTGTGTGTGAGCACAGCTGTGTCCGTGCAGTGTGTGTGTCTGTGTCCGGGCGACAGCCGTGTCTCTGTGTGGGTGTCACGTGTCTGTCTGTGTCTCTGTGCACACGCGTGTGTCTAGCGTCTCTGTGTCGTGGGGGGGTGCGTGTCTCTGTGTGGGTGTCACGTGTCTGTGTGTGTCTCTGTGCACACGCGTGTGTCTAGCGTCTCTGTGCCGTGGGGGGGGTCCTCTGGGGACCCAGCTCTGGCTGTCACTCCCCAGTTGCAGAGCAGAGGGCGGGGTGGGGGGCAGGTGCTGCCGATGGCCCCGGGGAGACGGGGACTGTCCCCAAAGCTGCTGGGGGATTCAAACACATGAACTCCCCCCCCCCCCCCCGCCGACAGGTCTGAGACCCCTGGACACAGGGTGGGTCAGAGCGAGGGACACAAGGGGGCTGGTGCCCCCATCCCACAGCGAGGGGACAGACGGGGACGAGCAGGGAATCAGCAAGAGGGAGAAAGGTCCCTGATATGGGTCGGGGTCTGTGCCGCACGACACAATGCCCCCCCCCCCCCATCTGTGGTCCGATCCGACCCTCACTCCCGACCCACAGCCCCCTGCTCTCCCAGCCCTGGTCTCCCCCCCGCTCCAAGCTCTGCCAGAGCCCCTCACTCCCGACCCGCAGCCCCTCTACCTTCATTTCTGCTCTTCTCTATTGGATGTATTTGTGTCCCGGACATCTGGGTTCCCCGGTCTGAGCCCCCCCTTCTCACCTGCCAAGAGAATCCCTCTCCAGCGGCCGCCTGGTCTGTTGGGGATTTGTCCCATCGCCCTTTGCTGCACCACGACCTGCCTTGAACTGCGGGGGTGGGGACGACTCTGCACTGGGACCGGGACCCCCAGGCAGGGCAGCCCCACGGGGCCCCTCCCATCTCAGACTTCCCTTCCCAGCTGCATCCACCCACTTCCCCTTTGCCTGCTGGGGGGGGGGAGGGTGATTCGCTGGGGGTGCAGGAGGGGGTGAAGGCTCCAGCTGGGGTTCTGGTCTCTGGAAGGGGCCAGAAATGAGGCTTCCGGGTGTGGGAGGGGGCTATGGGCTGGGGCAGGGGGTTGGGGTGCAGGAGGGGGTGAGGGCTCTGGAAGGGGTGGGGGTTTTTCTTGTTTTTCCCTTGTTTTTCCAGTGATTTGCATGCCAAGGGAGTGGGACTCAGTTTCCCTGGATGTTACTGGTGTAACGAGGGGAGGGGAGAGGGAGTTTGTGGTTACACAGGACCGGAGAGGGAACTTGGGACCCCGGCCGATGGCCTGGAGGACGGAGACCCCAGCGACTGGTGACCTGGCGACCCGGAGACCCAGCCCAGGAGTTGCAGCCGGTTCTGGCCACTTGGAGGACAATGGGCTGCGTGGAGAGGACCCCGGTGACCTAAAGAGAGGACCACCAGCCGGTTCCAGCCCAAGGGGGCCAGAGAACAGAAGAGGGGAGAGGAGGCCCAGGCGACCCTGTTTACGACCCTGTTTCCCTGGAGAGAAGACAATGGACAGAGGGGGTTGGGGACGGGGGTATCAGATGCCCAGCTGGGAAACAGGGGGGCTCAGGGCTAGAGAGGGGGAGCAGGTAGAGCCCACCTGGATGCAGGGAGACTTGGATCTGCTGGGCTGAGGGAGGCCAGGCCTGAGGCCTGAGAGTTTCCTGTGCTGGGTTCAACGCTCAATAAACCCTCCTGTGTTACGCTGGCTGAGAGTCGCTCTGGGCTAGAGAACAGGGCGGGGGGAGGGGGGGTGGAGGCCCCGTTGGTCCAGAGCGAGGGGACTCCCTGAGGGGGCCCACGGCGAGAGACAGACGTGCTAAGGCTCAGAGAGGTGCGGCTCCAGGAGGTGGAGGGGCTTAAACCTCGAGAGAGAGTGGACCCCCAAGAGTGGGCACGATCTGTGAGTCCGTGACAGGGGCAGAGCTGGGAGATTGACCCATTGGCTGGATGTTCCCAAGTAACCAGAAACCAAAGTGTTAACAGCACAGCCCTGTTGTCAGTAGGGGCCAGAGTTAACATCATAGAGACAGAGATGGGGCAGCTGTGGACTCTTTCAGAGCGATCAGCTCCGACTCTCTGCAGACTCAGGCAGCGCTGGTCATACCTGGGTCACATTTTCAGGGTTTTTTGTGAGGCCTCCCAGCATGCACTGGGCTCCCAGCATGCACCAGGCTCTCCTTGGCATGACTCTGGCTCTCTATTCGCGCTCCCACAGCTCCTGTCACAGCTGGGTGGACACACCCCAGGCTGGCGCTGGGTCCCGGTACTTGCCGAGTCGGAGGTCCCGGGACACGCTCGCGGCTTAGAAAGGGGAAAACGGGCTCTGGCCAGTACCGGGCTGCCCCCACACCGCGCACGGCAGAGTAATCGCAGTCCTGGCAGTACCTGGGAACGGGGCCATAACACGACGCGGGCGCCCAGACTCACCCGGGTTCCTGCTTTGGGCCAATAACCGACTGGTCGGTGAAGGGAGGAGCTGCGGAGCTCACACAGCCGGCGTTCAGTAAAGCGTCGGCCACAGAGCCCGGGGGGAATTCCCCGCTGCCGTTGGGACGCTGGGGACCCGCCTGTGAGGTTGCACTCTATATGATTTTATAAAAATACGCTAATGTAACTGGAATATGCTTCATGCAAAAGGTCTCTTGTAAGGTATCATTACCAAGTTTATAATCTACTGAGTATGGTTATCCTATTTGTATAAATGTACCACTCTTGTATCTAAAACTAGAAATATGAAATATAACTCTGAGGGCCTATTGTAATTATGCAAAGTGTGGGCCATTAATGGTGGTTTGGAATCTTGATGGCTCCCATTAACCAGAGCCATTGTCTGCAGATGGCTGTATTTACCTGTGAGTCTTCCTGTATATGTGTGTGCTGGCAAGTGGGTAATGAAGTCTTACAGTGACATGTGATCATGTCACCTGAACTGGTATCCGTCTTTAACCTGGTGCTTTTCCCATTGAGAAGGGGGGGTGGGAACCCAGAGAGGGACAAAGGATTCCCGCCTTGTGCAAAAGAGATATAAGGGAGTGGAACAGAACAAAGGGGGCTGCAGTCATGAGAAAATCCCCTAGCTACCACCTGAGCTGGAACAAGGGCTGTACCAGGGGAAAGGATTGTGCCCAGACTAGGAAGGCTCCAGTCTGTGAAAGAAACTTATTGAAACATCTCTGAGGGTGAGATTTTATCTGTATTCAGTTTTATTACTATATTAGGCTTAGACTGGCGTGTTTTATTTTATTTTACTTGGTAATTCACTTTGTTCTCTCTGCTATTACTTGGAACCACTTACATCCTACTTTCTGTATTTAATAAAATCACTTTTTACTTATTAATTAACCCAGAGTATGTATTAATACCTGGGGGGGGCAAACAGCTGTGCATATCTCTCTATCAGTGTTATAGAGGGCGAACAATTTATGAGTTTACCCTGCGTGAAGGTCACCAAGCGATTTCCCTTCCCTGAGAAACCCCTATGGCAGTCCGTATCAGTGGCCATTAGGGGGAAGCAGAAGCTTCACGTACACAGCACCCTGAACTTTTGAACTGTCTTTTCTCTCCTGCCTGGAGGCAGAGGATACTAGCTCCAAACCGGTTTTCACTGACCAGATTACAGAAGTACAGGGTCTGGAACCACCAATCATGTGTTAACACGGCAAGGGTCTCTGTCTCATGTGTATAAAGGATCTGTGACACTTGTGTAAGTCAGAGTCTTTGTACCAAGGTGCAAGGCTCTCCTTTCTTCTGCAGAATAAAGCATCTTTCCTTATCCCTGTCTGGCTGTTTTTGGCTCTCAGCTAGGCGGACCCGAGATTTCGGTAACACCTGTATAAGCTTTATACAGGGTAAAACGGATTTATTTGGGTTTAGGCCCCATTGGGAGTTGGGCATCTGAGTGTTAAAGGCAGGAACACTTCTGTGAGCTGCTTTCAGTCAAGCCTGCAGCTGTTAGGGGACGTGGCCCAGACCTGGGTCTGGGTTTGCAGCAGGCGTGCGGGTCTGGCTCGAACCAGGCCGGGCGCTGGAGGCCTAAGCTGCCAGGGCAGGAAAGCAGGAACAGAGGTAGTCTTGGCACATCAGTTGGCAGCTCCCAAGGGGGTTTCTGTGATCCAACCTGTCACACACCCCAC
>QXTE01000520.1:0-46363 GCA_003942145.1 Platysternon megacephalum
CGGAGGGGTATCTCCGTGGACTCCGGCCGCTAGGCCATACAGCTGTACGCGAGGGGTATATCCGTGGACTCCGGCCGCTAGGCCATACAGCTGTACCCGAGGGGTATCTCCGTCGAGTCTGGCCACTAGCCCTTGCTGCCAGCGAACCCAGAGTATCATTAATGACTCTGGCTGCTAGGCCTTAGTGCCCTGTAGACCCAGGATATCTGTATTGACTTTGGCCGTCGGGCCTTACTGCCTTGAAAACCCCGGGGTACCCCTATGGACTCTGGCCACTAGGCCTCACTGCCCGGCAGAGAAGAGCCACCCCCCTGGACGTGGGTCACATGATCGTATTGCCCTATGGAGCAAGGCGATTCCATAGACTCCAACCATTGGGCCTTAAAGCCCTGCAGATCAGGGCATCTCTATGGACTCCTGCCCTTAGGTCTCATGGCCTGGAGACAGAGGGCAGCTTGTAGGACAGGGTGAACTCACCCCACCCTGTCACAAGACCTATTTTAAAGCATTGGTACATCTACGCCAGCCAGTGAAAATCATTACCATTTTATAACTACAACACTGCCAACGGGCATTTTGGATTTGCTTCTAGGGGTGGAAATTCTAAGCCCCTGAGTAGGTGTTTACATTTAATAGAATTCAATTCTCATTACACAGTTGTGTGGATCCAGAGAAAAACTTAGCGGAGCTGGGAGTCAGTCCCTCCCAGCATACCCCAATACAAGGTGCCAGCTACTTCTGCAGCAAAGCTAGACTTTCTGGCAGAAGAAAATGACATCCACTGCAGAAAGCAACTCACCAACAGCCTTTACGAAGTGCAGACGTATCAAGCTTTTCAAGGAGCTCTACACTCTGATGCACCCCAGAACAGCAATCCCAAAACCCAAGGAAAATGAAGGAAGACAGGCAGGTAGGTTGTCAATCAAAACATGTAGTAACCATGAACCAGCTAAGTCAGCAGCAGTCTGAACAAAACATCATAACAATCCAAAGGGCAGATATGTAGCAGCCGGCCCTGCGTAAGTGCATGTGCATGCACACCCACCCACAAACCGGAACACTGAGTTCATGGAGCAGGAACCAGGAAACAAGCAGGAAAAGGGAGCAGGAAGCAAGAAGGCAACACAGACACACACCAGCCATCACAGTTTCCTTCTTGTCTTTCCAGAAGCTCAGTAGTACCTTGCCAGAGGCACCAGGTGGTCCCAGAGCTGTAGGTTATACCTCTGATTCAGCTCAGGGTGTGGATGCTGTTGCTGTGATGCAACTTCCCCAATTGACCACACAACATCTTGGCATGCAGGAAAAGCATCCTCTTCCCTATCTGCTCCCCTCTCAGTAGCAGTGTATCGGGTTGATTAACAGCGCATTCTCCATGTGGCTACGCAGTTGCTATGCGCTGTACCCTGAAGCTCGCAAGATCGCCCCAGGAGTATTGAAAATCATAGAATATCAGGGTTGGAAGGTGTTGCATCGCAGGAGCAGGAACAAAGTCTGACCAACCAGTTTGACCACAAGCAGAGCTCTGATTTATTCTATCCCAGCATGCTCTTATATACAATTTCATTCAGCAATAAGGAATAACAAATTGATTAATTCAGTTAACAGAAACAGCTGTAACCAATAGGGATAATTATCATCTGACACACCTGTCTAGCTCATTATCCTAATTATAGTTAAATAGCCAAAGAAAACAAACCCAGGGCCAGGTCTTCTCACACAGCTCCAGCACAATTAATTATATCAGAAGCCAAACAACCTCCACATCTCCCCCCTGTATTCAAATTCAAAAGGAGAAAAAAGAAAGGAAAACATTCCCAATTCATAACAATATAACGCTATATATAAAATAAAAAGAAATCAAAGAATTAAAGCTTTATAAAATCNAATCCCCAGGTCCTTTTCTGCAGAACTGCCGCTTAGTCAGTCGATCCCCGGCCTGTAACAGTGCATGGGATTCTTCCTTAAGTGCAGGACTCTGCACTTGTCCTTGTTGAACCTCATCAGGTTTCTTTTGGCCCAATCCTCCAATTTGTCTAGGTCACTCTGGACCCTATCCCTACCCTCCAGCGTATCTACCTCTCCCCACAGCTTAGTGTCATCTGCGAATTTGCTGAGGGTGCAATTAATCCCATCAGATCATTAATAAATATGTTGAACAAAACTGGCCCCAGGACCGGCCCCTCGCTGACCCCAGAAATGCTTCAGACCCTCTCCTAAAAGACACTGCTTGTCCAGGATAGAACACAGGCAGTCTTGTATGGATACACTTGTTGAAACTCGCACATTTCCTAGTCACATCAGTCAGTTTTGAGGATGGCAAAGGGGTGGGATGAACCTTTTCCATCAGCATAAACAACTTGGTCCTCATAGGTCGACTGAAGAGCCAGTAGAATAGGGTTTATCCAGGACTTTTTATGAGGTCTACTCCAAATATAATTTAACACACAACTCAATGTAATAGGGAAGGCTGCATCTCAATTTTCCTCCAGTATGTGAGCTACATGCTTCTTCCGAGTCCCATGCAGTCTCTCCACTGTGACTCTTTCCTGGGGATGGTCACAGCAGATTTACGATGTACTATACCAATACCCGCCAGAAAGCCTTCAAACTCCCATTGTCTGAAGCAAGGATCTCTGGTAGGCTAAACATCACAAGTGGCTAGGTAAGACATGAACTCCTTTGAGGTGCTTTATGAAATTATGAATGCAAAGGGGTAACGTGAATAACACTCGATAACAGTCAGCAGTGTGTAGCCATGCAATGCCATCGAGGGACCGGTAACATCCACTGCAATTCTCTGCCAATATCTGTCTACGACTACCAGTTTCCAAGGAGCCAGAGAAGTAGTAGTTCTATGCACTGTTCGGCCTTCACATAATGCTGGATATCTGAGTGCAGCCCTGGCCAGGACCAGGTGTCACCACACTGCTGGAACGATCACCCAGGCTCCTCTGCATAAGACATATCAAGTAGCACATTTTCACCATGAGTTCAGAATGAATTTTGTAGAATGTAGACAGAGTTCTCATAAGGAGTGGGTCTGTCCAGCCCCCTTATACAGCACCTATCACCTTGCACAATTCAGCAGCTATGGCGTCAGCGGTCCACCCTAAGGCAGCTGGCATATCTGTCAGTAAAAAGCACACGTCTCACACTCAGCAGCTCAATGGCCTTAGGACAAATGCCCAGAAAAGGCAAATGATCCACTTGGAAGATAAAATGGCTTCTCATTAAGTAGACTTTGAAACATACGATAGCAAAAACCATCACCAAGAAGCCTCCTCAATCTGGGAATACTTTGCTTCCGTCAGGGTGAGAGTATGGGATGCAAATATAACCAGCTATCCCTCCTGGGGCAGAACTGTGCACAGACCCCAGTCGCATGCACTAGTTTGAAACACTATAGGCTTCCTTGGATCAAAATATGCATCGTCTTGGATCAGACAGAAGCCTTGATGCCACTGGCCCTGGAACATTTTTAGTAGTGGAGGTACTGAAAGCCAGCCCCCTCCCCCCTGTCCGCCCCCCGAGCTGAGGTTAGGAGCAGGGCTGTATCTATGGGCAGGGGGGATCCAGACAGGGGTAAGGGGGGCCGAGGCTGTGGCCAGAACTGGGGGTGGGCGTGGGCCCAGGAGCGGAGCCCCGGGTAGGGGCTGGTGGCTGGAACCCCACGCCAGGAGCAGAGCCCTTTCAGGAGTCTGATTTGTCTTGCATACCCCGAAGTTTCACCTCACTAAAAAACGACTTGCTTACAAAATCAGACATAAAAATACACAAGTGTCACAGCACACTGTTACTGACAAATGGCTGACTTTCTCATTTTTACCACATCATTCTAAAATAAATCAATTGGAATATAAATATTGTACTTACCTTTCAGTATATAGAGCAGTATAAACAACTCATTGTCTGTATGAAATTTCATTTTGTACTGACTTTGCTAGTGCTTTTTATGTAGCCTGTTGTAAAACTAGGCAAATATCTAAATGAGTGGGGGTACCCCCTGGGAGACCTGTGTATACCCTCAGGGGTCTGCGTACCCCTGGTTGAGAACCACTGCTCTATACTGTAGAGTCTACAGCATCTTTTCCAAAACTGCACTTGGCCACATTCAACTTTATGCCAGCTTGTTGAAGTCAGGCTAGCATCTGGACCAGAATAGCATTATGCTCATGCTAGTGTCTGTGAACCAAGTAGACATGAGGATGGCAACAATGCCACCTTTGTCTGCACAGCAAGCAGCAAAAGAGAAAAAAAATAGCTGCAAAACTCTTGCAAGGCCAATTCCTCTCTGCTAACAGATTTCAGCTGAATGTTTCTAAGGACAGAACTGGTTACAGTGATTTTTTGTTAACCATCTGAATATTTGTATGTGGAAAGTGTTGAAAAGAAACAATCCATTTGACACCTCAAGGTAAAAAATTATGAGGAATAGAAAGTCAAATTGCAGCCCCCATAGGAATTGAACTTGCTACTTTTGAAGGGGGACAGGAGGATGGTGGACAGGGCAGCAGACTGAACTGTGGAGATCAGCTCTTGGCTCTGCCACAGACTTCCTGTGTAACCATGGGCAAATTGCTGTACCTACCCTGTGTCTCAGTTCCCCGTCTGCCCAATGGGAACGATACTTCCCTCCCTTCCAGGGTGCTGGAGGAATAAATCCTGTGGTGCTCAGATATCTCAGGGATGAGGGCCACAAAGCATCTAGACAGATAGATCAAATAATAAGGCATCTACCTCTTTGACTAGATAGCACATTTGATCCCCCATCCTGCAACTTGCTGCTTATGGACAGACTGCTTTGCCTGTGCAGAGCCCCACTGACTTCAGCAATCTGCCTGGGCAAATAAGTGGTCGGGCTGGTGTTACCCGGGGGTTATCTGAACCCAAAGGAAGGGACCTTGGTGCTGGGTATTAGCAGAGCTCCAACAGAAATGTATGGAGAATGTCACAGAAAAATTATCTTCACTCTCAGGAAACAAGCCACTTAGGTGTGGTGGATCCTCAGCTGCTTGGAGCCTTTGATACAAGAGTGGTCTATCTATAAAGCTATGCTCTAGCTCCAGCAGAGGTTATGGGCTTAGTGCAGGAATCAGTGGGTAAGGGCCCCTGGTATGTGCTAGAGAGGAGGGCAGATGGGATGAGCAAACCCAAAACTGTTCCCAGGAAAATGCCATTTTCAATTAAAGGTTTTAGCTCTTCAACAGGAAATTTCACAATGAAATCAAAACTGCTTTTCAATGGAAAATTGTTTCATTTTGGTTTTTGAAAACCTGAAACATTTTCAAAATGGTGACATTTTGTATTTTGTATCTTTCCCTTTCACTCTCCTTTTCTCCACTCAACACAATGGAACGAATGACACCTAAGCTGTTTCCTTTTTTTCTTTTTCCCCTTGTCCATTTCATGAACTTTTCAAAACTTCTTCAACTTTGGAAAAGTTAGTGTGGTAACTTTGCCACTTTGTAACTTTTCAAGAGATGAGGAATTTTGAGAAGCCGAGGAATGGAAAAAGAAAACCAAGAAAAAGGAAAAAAGTGGTGGGAAAATTGACATTGTTTTATTACATTTAGTGGCAAAAAAAAAAGAGAGAAGAAAAATGTACTATGAACCTTTGAAATGCTGAAAGTTTTCAAAATATATGAAAATGGCTCTTTTGTTCACATGGAAATTTCCACACGGCATGCCTGCCTTTGATGAACTTTTTAAAGTTTTAACTAAAAGAATTGAAAATCTCACTTTTGGGAGTTTGGCAACTGAAATTTTTCAAAAACATTTTGGTTTTCAGCAACTGAAAAGGAAACATTTTGGCCAGTTGGGAAACATTTGTGTTATTTTTCAGTTGCCAAACACCAAGAAATTTTCAAACATTTGCAGTTTTTCAGTGAAAACTTGAAAGAAACCATTGCCCAACCAGTTTTAGAAGTCAGTCTAATGCTGCAGCTTCGCTAACAGCATTAAACCTGTTCCCCTGCATGCTATGATTGGACTTACTGCCACAAACCATTACCTCTTAGAGAATTTACCCCTAAATTTATTAGATGGAATTTTCTTTCTTCAAACCAATATTTTGCTCCTAATCGATCCTGAACTGAGGTTGTGATGCTGAATTTAGAACATCTTGGCTATGGCAACAAAAACAAGCTGTAGTTTCTTCAATCCAAGATCATGTTGAAAGTCTCAGTCCAGATACTAATGGACAGATTTTCCACCTCATAGCAATGCTGCTGCCTGGAAACTTCCTGTTCTCTGGGGAAATAGAGGGCTTTAGTTTCAAGACTATTCCAGGACCTGTAATGAGCACTAAAAGTCAAATGTAAACAAACACAATATTTTGACTTCACTGCAGAATCCAGGAGAAAGCAGAGGTAGGGTGTACAGAAAACACATCCACAGACAGCAAAGGCAGAGCAGTGCAGATTACCAACAGAGCACATTGCTTTGCATACAAATGGTGTCACTTGTCATCTCAGCTGGAGTGCCAAAGTTGCTTTTTGAAGGAAGTTTGAGAGGAGAAACCACGACTGCTTTTACGGGCTTCCCTTTAGGGAAACAACTGTCTTGCTCACTTTGCAGCTAGGAGAATAGTCTGGAATTGTCTCATTGTGGAACATTAAAGAAGAGAAATCAAGAAAAAGACAATTCTCCACCTATGTAAAGAAACATATTTCCCCTCACCTTGTCTGCTGGCTTCCCCCCCCCATTTATTGGGCCAGACTCATCCCTGCTTCCACCCACTTAATGGAGTTACGTCAGGGATGAATCTGGCCCACAGTCTATTGCATACAGTACACTGTGACGTGGAAGCTGTGTTTTCCTTGCTGTCTGTTATATGTGCCAAGTCTTAGCTGGGATGGTCACAGGGGAATCAAAACCTGTGTTAAAAATTTTCATTTGTGGAGAAGAACATTTATCTTTTTGACAGCCAGTGTCACACTCCTCTTGCTCTCTCTTCCCTTCCATTATTTAAATATTTGTTTAGGATGAGGCATTTATGAAATCCAGTAGACTTTGTGGGTTTTGGAGATTACTGTAAAGGGACTGCTGTCTCCACCAAGCGTCTGTTCACATGGAATACACTATGTACTGAAATCTGCGATGCGTAACTGAAATGTCAATACCAATTGGGTGTAGGGCTCATAACATGAGAGCTAAGGTGACACCAATGGCATGTCTGTCCCATTTCCATTCCAGAATTCCACCTGGCGCTCTGCACAAACGCAGCACTAGGCTCTTGATTTGGTGTCTAGCTCTGATGCTAGCCTGGGGAGGGAAGTCCCTGGCTGCAGGTTGTTATAATTAGAAGTCCTCGGGTTGCCTCCTGGGAGGCTGTGGCCACTGCAGTTGTAGAAGTGGGCGTGTCACAAAGAAGAAGGTGGCTACTCCACAGTCACTGTAGGTTTTTCTGCTCACTGCCTGTATATATTGCCTCTCCCTGCCGAGCGCACCCTCTTCTGTGAAGGCTGGCTGGCAAGAACTGCCACTTCATGAGAGCCAGGCAGCTGGAGCCCAGCAGCCCTGTTATAGACATTGGGCCCCAGGTGGGATGCTCGAAGGCACTGCTTTCTAGGAGCAGTCCACAGCTCAGCAATGGCAGGAGCCTACAGCCCATCAGAGTGACTCTGCAAAGGCTACATAGCCCAGGAATTGTGGTTACTGGAGAATAATCTCTCTGTATAGATTCATCAGCACCTGTGGCTCCAAGAGCCCAGGCCATGGAGCTTAGTTTGTGTTCAGGTGCATACATCCCACTATGCACCTCAACACTTTAGGGGCCTTGAAAATCTCTCCCCTAAGTCTTAAACTATTAAGAGCAATTTACTAATGTATAAAATGATCAGGTGAGATTTTTGTGAAAATCGGGTAATTAAGCACACAGGGTCGAATCCTGAAGGCTTTACTCAGATTCCCATTGACTTGGATTTGTCCCCTGTTGTAGTCAAAGGGAGTTTTGGCTGAGTAGAAGCTTCAGGATTTTCCCACTTTTAAAAACTTCACTTCTCTCTGCTGGACTGAAAGCTTGTGTAACAGAAGAGACAAGCACTACTTGCACTTACCTTTTTGGTCCATTTAGCTGAACAGCGCTTGCATTTGCAGAGCTGAAGAGAGATTTTTGCATTAAATGGAGTCAGAGTGGACTGTAAAATGTTGTTCACCTGCACGTTCCTAGCCCTGCTGTCGGAGCCCTTGATGTGACATTGCTTTCTGATGTTAGCGTTGCAATGTGTCAGGAAACGATGCTTCATCATGTGATGATGCTATGATATAAATATCACTACATAGCGGCAGGAAATAACACCATGGTTACTCTGTGTTTTGCCCTCTTGCCAAAAAGGTCTATAGAGTTAAATAGGGAAAGGATTAAACCAATAGTGGTCTATGGACATTTAATATAATTCTACAGAAATTGAATTAAATAGAGATACCCTTCCTATGTGTATTTAAACTCTCCTATGGAATTCTATAACAGATACCATTCCCTAGAACAGTACGACTGGTTGATATCAGTCAGTAGTTCATATTTGATATAGTGCAGGAAAAAGGGTAGGATTAAGAAAATAGAAGCCCTGTCTCTTTAAAAGCCAACAGAGCTGGATTCAGGTTAAATCCCTGAGCCAGGGACAATTGACAGGCAAACCAGGATCCTGTCTCCTTGACATTTCAGACTGGGTATGGGGAAGGCAAGATCACAAGGACATTTCTGACAGTTGGCTTTGAAAGATGAAATTGGGAAATAACTCTAGAGGTAGATTTGAGCTGGAGGTGGGTGAGGAAGACTGGAAGGGAGAGAGATTTTAGCAGATATAGGTAGGGTGACTATACGTCCCGTTTTGGCGGGGACAGTCCCTTTTTTAAGCCCTGTCCTGGCCATTCCAACTTTTTTGGCAAAACTGGGCATTTATCCCGTTTGCTCTTGCCAACTTGATCAGTTAGCAAGAGCAAATGGGACAAATGCCAACTTTTGTCAAAAAAGTGGGGTACGGAGGAACATTTGGGGGGGTGAGGGGCAATGCCAGCCCCGTGCCGGGGGGGAAGCAGAGCTCGGGTGGGAGGCAGGCAGGGGTCGAGAGAGCAGTGATGCCAGCCCCAGCCTCACGCAAGGGGCAGGCAGGGCTTGGGAAAGCAGCGACGCATGTGGGAGTAGGCAGGTCTTGGGTGAGCAGTGACGCCAGCCCCGTGCGGGGAAGAAGGGGTGGGGGGCAGGGCACAGGCGAGTGGCTTAGGCCAGCCACTCACGGTGTCCTGTTTTCCCTTTGGGAAATATGGTCACCCTAGCTATAGGGGACAATAGGAGAGACTATTACACTTTCTCCCCAGAGAGTACACCTGATCAAATACAACACTGCTGGCATGCTGATGTAACCTCGACCTGCATTCTCATATGATAAAGGATTCCATTACATCTCTATCATTCAAAACTGACCATAGAGTGTAAAGAAAAGGGACTGCAGGGAGCATGTCCCGAGGCACCAGAGATGAGAGCCATGCAGCTCTCAGGGAAAAAGGAAAAAAACAGGAAAGCTGGTTAAGGACACTTTCAGGAAATGTGTGGATTCTTTTCTCTCCCAATGGGCGGCACTCGGCCCTGCACAGGAGCAGGGCTTGAGTCTCCACCGAGAGAACTCAGGCCCCGATGCAGCACGGTGCTTAAACTTGAGCATGTGAGTAGTCCTATTAAGTGCTCAGCACTGGAAAAATCAGCTTCTTATTTAGGCACCTAAATATGGAATGACAAGTTTTAGGCTCCTGTTTTTATCCATATGGTACCACAAATACTGTGACATGTTACTGCAATCTCATTGCCTCTATGGTATTGTACATACTGTAACATATTACTGCAGTCTAGTCCATTTCTATTTTGATAGAATGATAATCCTGTACAGGTACATTTCTTCATATAATTAAATATTCAAGTTATGACCAAATTGGTGGTAATCTTATTTAAAGGTGGTTTTAACAACCTTTGTATCCACTTCTATTCTAAAACTAAAATATTATTTGCCATATAGGTAGTTTGGAGTGATACAAATATGACCAGCTGAACTGAAAGGAGGTCCTGGTAAATGCATAAAACAAAACAGAGTAAGATGAAAAAAATTAAAAGGAGGAGGGGGAGATAATAGAAAGTAGAAGAGGCGTTGTCATACTGTATACAGTGCATTCGTGGCGCAATGTATCAACTCTTCCTGAGATAAGGAGGACACATGGCAAAAGTAAACAGCTATTATATGCTTTGGGTCTGTTTGTCAATCTGTATAGCACTCTTATATGCTACTATTTTTGTCTATTGCAGCTAGGAGATTTCTTGATCTGCCAGCACTTTGCAATGAGGCCCTAATAATCAGTAATTGGCCTTGCCCTGGAGCGCTACCTCAGAGCCTCACAAAAGGGAAAAATGGGGAATTTGGGGTTAAGTCCTACAGTACTGAATGGCCTACCCCAGATTCATGCTGATTGTGAAAGTGAGCTAATTCCTGGGGCTCCTCTCTGTATCTCCTGTATTGCTGCACATTGGGATGGTGTATAAATGGTGAGATCGCAATGATCCAATGTTAACCATTGTCATTTTGAGATGACAATAGCACATTGACAAAATGCAGCCCCGGCACAGCATGAAATAAGAGGTTAATGTGAACCGAAGCAAATGCTGCAGAGTCTCCACAAGACTCTTTTTATTATATGAGTTGCAGTAGTGCTTAAAGGCTCCAAATCAGGGAACCTGTGCTCGGTGCTGTACACACCTACAGTGAAGAATTAGATAAGTTCATGGAGAGTAGGTCCATCAATGTCTATCAGCCAGGATGGGCAGGGATGCAACCCCAAGCTCTGAGTATCCCTAGCCTCTGACTGCCAAATGCTGGGACAGGATGACAGGATGGATCACTTGATGATGACCTGCTCTGTTCATTCCCTCTGGCATTGGCCACTGTCGGAAGGCAGGATACTGGGCTAGATGGACCATTGGTCTGACCCAGTATGGCCGTTCTTATGTCTTCTCTATAGATCTCAAGGCCAGAAGGGACCATTGTGATCCAGTCTGACCTCCTAGCTATAGAACTTCCCCAAATAATTCCTAGAGACGGTCTTTTAAATAAATATCCCATCTTGATTTAAAAGTTGTCAGTGATGGAGAATCCACTGTGACCCTTGATAAATTGTTCCTATGGTTAATTATTCTCACAGCCATATTGACGTTATTAATTTTTTTTTAAACTCAGTTACACTTTTTGCCTTCACAACATCCCCTGGCAATGGGTTCCACAGGTTGACTGTGCTTTGTGTGAAGAAATACTTCTTTTTGTTTGTTTTAAACCCACTGCCTATTAATTTCATTGGATGACCCCTGGTTCTTGTGTTATGTGAAGGAGTAAATAACACTTCCCTATTCACTTTCTTCACACCAGTCATGATTTTATAAATCTCTATCATGCCCTCCCCACCCACCCACCCACAGTGCCGGATTAAGGTATAAACTAACTAAACTACAGTTTAGAGCTTTGCAATCTGAGAGGCCTCATACTCGTATGTTAGTGTGTTCTTTCTCCTTTTGATCTGTACAGACGTACAATTGTGTATTTTAGTGCACATGGCGCTTTCTGCTTCATGCGCTATCCATGCTTCACATGACTGAGTTTGCAGGTGATCGTCTTATGGACTTGGGTCAAGTGGATCTTGAGGAGGATAAATTTGTGTTGGCTTCCCTCTGTCAGTTTCAGGAACCTCCACAGTAAATATCAGAGAGTGCTGACGAAAGGATAAATAGAGGGTTTTGAGAGAAGTGAAGGAAGATATACATATATATCAAAATATTCTGAGTACTTGGTGAGCAAGTTATTTCAAACTATGTGCATATATGATTTATAGGCTATTAAAGCCTATACTATTCATTATTTTTGCTTGAATATAGGTTAGTTTTTCTCACTTTCTCAATTCCTGTCTAGAGATTACCAGTCTTTTTTCTAGTAAATTATTTCTTTCTCTTTTGCACACATAGCTTGTTGTCACTCTGTCTTCCCCAGGACCACTAATTAATCTTGAGTAAACACCTTGGACACACAGAGGATAGAGAAGTGAATGCAAAGAGAAATGTCTGCAGAGAAAAAAGACTGGGATTTTCTGCTCGGCGGCTTTGGAGCGTGCAAGATAATATTTTATTATAGGTAGTATGCTATGTAAAAATTCCTATACAGACTTATAAATCACATAACATATGCATAATACATTATATTTTTATAGTATGGCAAAAGAAAAATCCCAACAGTTCATTGTTTCGTAGCAAAAATTAAATGGGAATAACATTTGTAAATATATTTATATATTGTCTGGATAAACTTTGTATTTCCCTAACAAAATTAATCAAATGTTTTATCATTTATTCATGAAAGATAATTTCCTTATTCATGGTGTAAAAAAAATTATATATCATCTCTTGTTTTCCTGTGAGAACATAGACAAAATAGCATTAACGTTCACAGAAATATCCTGGTAAAATACAGGTTTTCAGCATGTGTATGTATATATATATATATATAAAAATATTATTTGTTGTATAGATATATAAATCTCAATATTTATAATATAAAATTAATTTTTACTGGTTTCAATAAAATCTTTTTGCTACTAATTTTAGTACCAATATTAGGTAATTCAGCATAACCTTCTATAAAAACAAAACAAATCAATTTATTGGAAAAATACAACCCGCATACAATTTTCTGATGGTTTGCTTATTACCTAGGTGTAATTCATATCAATATAACTAATAGGTGAGCTTTAAGCTTCTGGGTTATCCACATCTATATCCTCTATTGCCTCTTGTATCATCTATTGCCATCTTATATCCTCTAAGAGTCTCACTGCGTATTCAGACAAGGAATTCCACAATTTAGAGGCCAACAGAGAAGACAAATTTCCTGAGAAATCTTCTAGTAAATTGTATTATTTACTGTATTTTTTATATTGTATTGTTTGTTTCTACTTTATTTACATACGCAGTTAGTTAAAAAAACTTGTCTAAAATTTATTTCTGTCATGATGTCATTGTTACAGAGAGGGCTGCTGAAAATGAAGATTATTATTCTATTTTTACAACTTCACCTTTATATATATGCAAATATAAAGCTTTTGTGTTTATATATTCAATGTCCTTTCTGTGAAAATAATAAATTCATTTTTTTATGGTAGGGGGCCTCTTACATTTGACATAGTTTAGGGTCTCAGAATGTCATAATCCTGCCCTGCCCACCGAGCTTGGAAAATAGACAGCTAAACAGCCCCAGTCTCTTTAATCTCTACTCAAGGGGAAGATGTTCCATACCTCTCACATTAGCTATCCTCCAGTCATCTGGTACAGAGGCTGATTTGAATGATAGGTTACATACCACAGTTAGCAGTTCTGCAATTTCACATTTGAGTTTCTTCAGAACTCTTGGGTGAATCCCATCTGGTCCTGGTGATTTATTACTGCTGAATTTAGCAATTTGTTCCAAAACCTCTCTACTGACACCTCAATCTGGGATGGTTCCTCAGATTTGTCACCTAAAACGAATGGCTCAGGTGAGGGAATCTCCCTCACATCCTCTGCAGTGAAGACTGATGCAAAGAATTCATTTAGCTTCTTCGCAAGGGACTTGTGACCCGGGGTGCCTGGGGCAGCCCTCCCTGAAAATGCCAAGGTCAGGGCAGGCTGCAAAAGGGATAGTGGATACTCCCAAAACTGGTGGTTAATACTGAAGTTAAACTCACCGACCAGTCACAAACTGTGCTCCTGATTCCCCATACTGGTTATTGAGAAGCTGAAAAAGAAATCACACAGCCCCCTTTTTGCATTCCAGTTCTCTGGCTCCCAATCAGCACATAGATTCAGTAAAGTAAGGAGTTATTTCAGGTATCAGAGGGGTAGCCGTGTTAGTCTGGATCTGTAGAAGCAGCAAAGAATCCTGTGNCACGTTACCAGGTCAACACTAGTTTGGCTCTTACCCCAAATCCCACGCTGCCAGCCAATCCTTTAGTATCTAAAACTAAAGGTTTATTATAAAAGAAAGAACAAGAAGAGAGCTGTTAAATGGTAAAGCCGTCAGATACAGAGACTTCGAAGTCCATAGATCAGGTTCTTAGCAGTATTGGTGAGTTTGCCGGTTGAAAGTCCCCCTGGACACATCCACAGCTTGGATGGGTCGTTCAGTCCTTTGTTCAGAGCTTTGTTTGTAGAGAAGTTACTCCAGAGGTAAGAGGCAGGAATGAAGACAAAATTAAGATGATGCAGCTGTCCTTTATATTCCTTTTGCCATGTGGCTTGTACTTCCTGTGTCCCAAACACAAGCTTCACATAGGGTTGCCAACTTTCTAATGGCACAAAACCGAACACCCTTGCCCTGCCCCCTGCCCTAGGCCCCCCCCGCCCTTTCTCCAAGCCCCCCGCCAGCTCACACCATCTTCCCTTCCTGTGTTGCTCACTCTCCCCCACCCTCACTCACTCACTCACTCATTTTCACCAGGCTGGCTCAGTGGGTTGGGGTGCGGGCTCTGGGGTGGGCCAGGAATGAGGGGTTGGGGGTGCCGGAGAAGGCTCTGGGCTGGGGGGTGTGTGGAGCTGAGGGGTTCAGAGTGTGGGAGGTGGATCAAGGCTGAGGCTGGGGGCTGGTGTGGGAGCAGAGAGGATTGGTGTTGGATCAGAGAGCAGTTTGGAGGGAAGCAGAGGAAAGTTTGGAGAAGTGCTGCGGTGGGCTAAGAAGACCACGACCCTAGGTAAAGGGGCACCTGGCTTGTGCAGAGGGAGGGCAGGAAGCCCCCACAAGCTGAAGGGCAGGAGAGGGAAGTAGCCCAGGGGAAGGAACTGCTAGTTCAAGTGGTTTACCGCTATCCCTAGGGCCCCTGGGCTGGGACCCAGAGTAGAGGGTGGGCCTGGGTGCCTCCCTCTCCACTCCCCTCCTCTAGGACACTAGTGGGCAGTTAATATCCCAGTTCAGGGGCAAGAAATGGCGCCCTGAACCCCCCCCCCCCAAGAAGAGAAAGCGCAAGACCCATTTTAGTAGTGCTGGCAATTTGCCACAGGGTATATTTGAAACCCCCATTATTATTATTTAGTTTTCTATTTTTATAGCCTCTCTAATCTCCTTGAGCATTTCATAACTGCCATCATCTTCCTGGTCGGGTGGTTGGTAGTATATTTCTACTGCTATTCTCTTATTGCTCAAGCATAGAATTTCTATCCATAGAGATTCTATGGTGCAGTTAGAGTCATTTAAGATTTTTACTCTATTTGACTCTCTGCTTTCTCTCACATGCAGTGCCACGTCCCCACCAGCACAACCTGTCATTCCAATATATGTTGTACCCTGGTATTAGCGTCCCACTGATTATCATCATTCCTCCAAGTTTCTGCGATGCCGACTATATCAATAGCTTCATTTAATACCAGGCACCAAAGTTCGTTAGTATTTAGATTTCCTGCATTTGTATACAAGCACTTATAAAATTTGTCAATATTTAGTTGTGTGCCTTCATGTAATGTAACTGAATGAGATTCTTTTTCATTTGACTCCTTCTCTTCAGCTTCTACCTGTGCTTTATCTACTTCTAGCCTCACCTCCTTACTAAGATATAGAGAATCCCCAATAATCGATCCTCCCCTAAGGGATGTCTGTCCAAACCATGCACTCCTCTGCACCTGTCAGATTCCCCCCAGCCCTTAGTTTAAAAACTCCTCTATGACCTTTGTAATTTTGGTTCCATTTTGATTGAGGTGAAGCCTATCCTTCCTGTATAGGCTTCTCCTGTCCCAAAAGGTTCTCCAGTTCCTAATCAACCTAACCCCCTCCTCCCTGCACCATAGTCTGATCCACACATTGAGACCCTGCATTTCTGCCTGTTTAACTGGCCCTGCACATGGAACTGGGAGCATTTCAGAGAATGCTATCGTGGCCTTTGTAGTCTTACGTGGCTGCCTGATTTGGCCTCGAGGACGTCTCTCCTACCTTTCCCTATGTCATTGGTACCTACATGTACCACAACCACCGGCTTTTCTCCAGCATAGACATCTACACAGACTTATGTGCAAAGAGATCTGCAACCTTTGCACCCAGCAGGCAATTCACCATGCGGTTCTCCCGGTCATCACAAACCCAACTATCTATATTTCTCATAATCAAATCCCAGATTACTATTACCTGTCTTCTCCTAATAACTGGAGTTCCCTCCCCCAAAGAGGTACCATCCCTGGCGCCCGGGGTCCCTTCCCCTCGCTGACCAGGAGGCACAGCGTCCGCTGCCTCCTGGCGCCTGCCTTGCCCCACGTCGAAACATACGTGCGGGAGTTGGCGCGGGTGGTGGGGCCCACGGCCGTCATGGCAGCCTCCAAAATGTATGGGAAGGTCGTGTTCTTCCTGACGTCGAAGGCCGCCACTCAGGAGGCAGTGGAGAAGGGCCTGGCGGGGGTGGGGGGTGGGGTGTTCATCCCCCTAGAACTCCTGGAGGACCTGGGCATATGGGTGGTGTTGACCTCTGTCCCGCCCTTCCTTCCCAACGCTGCCCTGTTACCTGCCCTCTCCACCCTGGGGAAGCCCATTTCCATCATCAGCCCTCTCCTGCTGGGCTGTAAGGACCCCGCCCTCCGTCACGTGCTATCCTTCGGGTGGCAGGTCCGGCTCCAGCTGCCGCCGGCGGCGCGTGACGGGGTGGCGCTCGAGGGGTTCTTCCTGGTGCCTTAACAGGGGGCCCACTACCGGGCCCATTACACGACGGGGGAGGCCCGGTGATTCCTCTGCCGGGCAATGGGGCATGTTTGGAGGGACTGGCCCGGCACGGAGGGGCATCCGGAACCCCCGAGACCCGGGAGGGCGCTGGCCCCCTCATCGCCGGCGACCCTGGTGGCCCGGCTACCACTGCCTCCGCCCCTCCTCCTGCTGCCGTAGCCCCCGCGCGGGCCGCGGGGACAGCCCCCCTGTTGTGCCCAGGGCCTCGTCTCCATCAGCTGCAGCTCGGCGGGGCCCGTGGGGGAGAGGGCGGGCCTGGTCTCCATCAGCTGCAGCTCGGCGGGGCCCGTGGAGGAGAGGGCGGGCCTGGTCTCCATCAGCTGCAGCTCGGCGGGGCCCGTGGGGGACAGGGCGGGCCTGGTCTCCATCAGCTGCAGCTCGGCGGGGCCCGTGGGGGAGAGGGCGGGCCTGGTCTCCATCAGCTGCAGCTCGGCGGGGCCCATGGGGGAGAGGGCGGGCCTGGTCTCCATCAGCTGCAGCTCGGCGGGGCCCGTGGGGGAGAGGGCGGGCCTGGTCTCCATCAGCTGCAGCTCGGCGGGGCCCGTGGGGGAGAGGGCGGGCCTGGTCTCCATCAGCTGCAGCTCGGCGGGGCCCGTGGGGGAGAGGGCGGGCCTGGTCTCCATCAGCTGCAGCTCGGCGGGGCCCGTGGGGGAGAGGGCGGGCCTGGTCTCCATCAGCTGCAGCTCGGCGGGGCCCGTGGGGGAGAGGGCGGGCCTGGTCTCCATCAGCTGCAGCTCGGCGGGGCCCGTGGGGGAGAGGGCGGGCCTGGTCTCCATCAGCTGCAGCTCGGCGGGGCCCGTGGGGGAGAGGGCGGGCCTGGTCTCCATCAGCTGCAGCTCGGCGGGGCCCGTGGGGGAGAGGGCGGGCCTGGTCTCCATCAGCTGCAGCTCGGCGGGGCCCGTGGGGGAGAGGGCGGGCCTGGTCTCCATCAGCTGCAGCTCGGCGGGGCCCGTGGGGGAGAGGGCGGGCCTGGTCTCCATCAGCTGCAGCTCGGCGGGGCCCGTGGGGGAGAGGGAGGCGAGACCCTCGTCGGCCAAGGGAGAGGGCACGCCCCAGGGGGAGGTTTCCCTTCCCCTCGCTGTCCCACCCTTGCCGCCCCGGAACCATCGCCCTGGCCCTACCCCTGCTGACCGGCCCTGCACCTCGGAGGGCTGGGTGCTCGTCCGGGGGAAGCGCGGCGCCTGCAAATCGTGGGCTCAATCCCTCCCCTCCAACGAGGAGGGAGAGGAGGCCCCCCCGAAAGATGCTGCGGGGGGCTGATGCTGCTAAATCTTCAGCCGTGCCCCCGGATGGAGCCCAGCAGGAGGTGCTGACTATGGAAGCCATGGCAGCGGACGGAGGCGATCCTGGCCTCCTTGCCGAGTCCCCTCCTGAGGAGGCCTGTGTAGGGGTTCCCCTGGCTCCTAGAATCATAGAATCATAGAATCATAGAATATCAAGGTTGGAAGGGACCTCAGGAGGTCATCTAGTCCGACCCCCTGCTCAAAGCAGGACCAAACCCAACTAAATCAGCCCAGCCAGGGCTTTGTCAAGCCTGACCTTAAAAACCTCTAAGGAAGGAGATTCCACTACCTCCCTAGGTAACCCATTCCAGTTCTTCACCACCCTACTAGTGAAAAAGTTTTTCCTAATGTCCAACCTAAACCTCCCCCTGTGCCACCTGTGCCCGCTGCCGATACCGGGGCAATCGTTGCCCTGGTTACTGGTGGGGAGGACTCTGGGGCCGCTGGGACTGATTTTACGTCCATCTTTGAGGAGATCGAGGCCTTGGGTCTGACCCCGGTCACCCAGGGGGAGAACGACCCCCCGCCAGTGGGCCTCGATCACCGCCCCCTCCTCCTCCCTGCCCCTCACCCCAAGCTGTTGCCCCCGCTCTGGTCCTTGGGGCACTCCTGGCCTTACCTACCTGCCCGGCCGCGGATAGCACTCCATCTGAGGCCGCCGAGCCCCACGGGGCGATGGCCGATGCTGAGCGGCCGGGCCCCGAGCCTGTGGGCGCACCCTCTACCACCCGGACAGAGCGGCTAGCCTCCCCTCCAGAGGGGGGCCCCACTGCTGACTCCACCATGCCTAACACCGTGGCTGCAGGTGACGCATTTATGGCAACTCCCGTGCCCGGCATCGGCGAAAGCCCCCATCCTGTCCCTGCCCCCTTGGCCCTGAGCCCTGGTCGAGAGGAGATGGACCCTGGCAGCTCAGCTGCTGGGGACCATGAACCCACCTCTGTACCCGCTCCCGCTCCTATTCCTGCCCCTAATCCTGCTCCTGGCCCCTCTCCTGCCCCAGCCCTAGCCTCAGTCCCTGTTCCCGCTTTAGTCCGTGCCCCTGGTCCTGCTCCCACCCTTGCTCCTGTCCCTGATCCTGATCCTGCTCCTGGCTCCACTCCTGCCCCCAAAGCACAGCTTTGCCCTCCACCTCCCGTGCTATTGCCACCCCCAAGGTTGTCTCCGCTACCCACGGACAACTCTCAGGGGGTGGTTTTCGTCCCTCCTTTTTCTGACACCATGGGGGCTACAATATTCCCTCCACTGCTCCCTCCCTTGCCGGGGATGGGGACAGGCTGCCCAGCGTAGTCGCGCCGGGGCTCGGCCCCCTGTTTCCCTGTCTCCGCAGGCCGTGAGGCTCTCTCAGGGGCCCCACCGGAGGACGGCAGCGGATTGGCTGCCGCGTCCCCCTCTGCGCTGAGGGATGAGCTGCGCCATTTCCTAACGGAAACCCGTGGCTCGAAGGGCAAGGTGCAGCTCGCCCTCCAGCGCTGGGGGGACTTCCATCGCGTCCTCCGGGCCGTGGGAGGGGAGAGGGACCGGGAGGCAGGACATTGCGGCCTACCGGTGGGCCCGCAAGTTCCGTGACTTCCTATTGACCTTTGGGGTCGAGACCGGGTTGTTGTGGGGCCCGCTGGAGGCTGTCGATCACCCTGCCCGTGAGGATCCACCCCAGCCCTCACTATGACAGTCACCATCTTTGCCACATTAAACACCCGGGGCTGTAGGGTGGGTCTCCGCAGGGCTCCAGCCGTTGAGGCTAGCTGGCGGCTGGAGTGGGGGGATGGGGTTTATTTTAGCCACCTCAGTGCCCATTCGGCTGGGGTGGCCACCCTGTTCTCCCCCGAGCCACGGCCTGAGGTGCTGGGGGTCGCCGAGGTCGTGCTGGGCCGCCTGCTGCACATCCGGGCCTGTGTGGAGGGGCTGATCTTAAACCTAGTCAAAGTTTACGCCCCAAACACAGGCCTGGACCGGGTGCGCTTTTACCAGCAGACGTCGGCCTTCCTCGGCACCCTGGATCCTCACGAGTGCCTGGTCCTGGGCGGGGACTTCAACACCACCCTTGAGGACCGGGACCACTCAGGAATCGAGACTTCCCCAGCTGCCACAGGTGTCCTCAGGGAGATCGTGGACCATCACTCCCTGGTGGACGTCTGGCACGACCACCACCTGGACAACGATACCACCTTCACCTATGTCTGGGTGGAGGACGACCGGTCGCACCACTCCCGGTTGGACCGAATTTATTTCTCAAGTTTTCAATAACAGCTTGCTGGAGGACATGGGCTTCGTGGCGTCCTTCCGGGAGTTCTGGCTGGCCTGGCGGGGGCAGGGGCGCGCCTTTCCCTGGGCACAGTGGTGGTGGGATGTGAGGAAGGTCCGCGTGCGGCTCTTCTGCCAAGACTACAGCCGGGGCGCCAGCCAGCGGAGGGATGAGGTGATAGGGCAGTTGGAGCAGGAGGTCTTAGAGCTAGAGAGGTGTCTGGCTTCCGGCCCCGAGGATCCCCCCCTCTGCGCAGCGTACCGGGAGAAGCGGGAGGAGCTCCGGACCCTGGAGGACCATCGGGCCCGGGGTGCCTTTGTTCGATCCCGCATCCCTCTCCTTCGGGAGATGGATCGCAGCTGCCGCTTCTTCTACGCCCTGGAGAGAAAGAGGGGGGCCAAAAGGCATGTCACCTGCCTCCTGGCAGAGGACGGCACCCCCCCCCACACACACACAGATCCAGAGGAGATGCGTGGAAGGGCCAGGGCCTTCTATGACAGCCTTTTCTCCCCAGATCCGACCAACGCCGAAGCCTGCAGGGTGCTCTGGACTGAACTCCCGATGGTCAGTGCGAGTGACCGAGACCGGCTGGAGCTGCCTCTCTCTCTGGCCAAGTTCTCGGAAGCTCTCCGTCTCATGCCCACCAACAAATCCCCGGGCATGGACGGGCTGACCGTGGAGTTCTACCACGTGTTCTGGGACGTCCTCGGCCCAGACCTCATCACCATCTGGGCCGAGTCCTTGCAGAGCGGGGTCCTCCCTCTCTTGTGCAGGCGAGCTGTGCTCACCTTATTGCCGAAGAAGGGGGACCTCCGCGACTTACGGAACTGGCGTCCCGTCTCGTTCCTCAGCACAGACTACAAGGTCGTAGTGAAGGCCATCTCGCTGCATCTGGGGTCTGTGCTGGCGGACATGGTCCATCCCAACCAGACCTACACTGTCCCGGGCCGGACCATCTTCGATAACTTGTACTTGGTCTGGGACCTCTTGGAGCTGGGGCATAGGGATGGTCTGTCGTTCGCCCTCCTGTCCCTGGACCAGGAGAAGGCGTTCGACAGGATGGACCACGGGTATCTCCTGGGCACTCTGCGGGGCGTTTGGCTTCGGGCCCCAGTTTGTGGGCTTTCTCCAGGTGATGTACGCTGAGGCGGAGTGTCTGGTCAGGCTCAACTGGACCCTGACCGAGCCGGTCAGCTTCGGGCGAGGAGTGCGGCAGGGGTGCCCCCTCTCGGGCCAGCTGTACGCTCTGGCGATCGAGCCCTTCCTCTGTCTCCTCCGTCGGAGGTTGACAGGGTTGGTGCTTCGGGAGCCAGAGCTGCGGCTGGTCCTGTTGGCCAACGACGTGCTCCTTGTGGTCCAGGACCCGGGCGAGCTGGTGGAGGCCTGCCAGGCCATTTACTCGGTGGCCTCCTCAGCCCGTGTCAACTGGGTCAAGAGCTCTGGCCTGTTGGTCGGGGACAGGAGGCAGGTGAGCTCCTTCCCACCCGCGCTTCAAGCCATCCGGTGGAGTGCAGGTCCACTGCTCTATCTTGGTGTTTACCTTTCCACCACACCTCCTTCTCTGCCAGAGAACTGGCAGGATTTGGAGGCTAGGGTGGGCAAGTGGCTGCGGAGATGGACAGGACTGCTCCGGTGTCTCTCCCTGCAAGGGAGGGCACTGGTGTTGAACCAGCTAGTCCTGTCCATGCTTTGGCACCGGCTCAACACCCTGAGCCCAGCCCCGGGGAACCTGGCCAGGCTCCAGAGGATGGCCCTGGAGTTTTTCTGGCCAGGACTGCACTGTGTCTCTGCAGGGGTCCTGAGTCTTCCCCTGGAGGAGGAAGGACAGGGCCTGGTCTGCCTTTGTAGCCAGGTCCATGTCTTCCACCTCCAGGCCCTGCAGAGACTCCTTTATGGTGCAGGTAGTCCGGCGTGGAGCACACTGGCACACGCCTTCCTCCGCCTCCTCCGAGGGCTCCGATACGACCGGCAGCTCTTTTTTCTTTACCCGAGGGGTCTTCCACGAGACCTCTCCGGGCTGCCGGTCTTTTACCAGGACCTCCTCCAGACCTGGAAGCTCTTTTCGGCGACCAGGTCTGTTGTGGCCACCGAGGTGGCGTACCTCCTCGCAGAGCCCCTGCTCCACAACCCTAATCTACGTGTGCAGGTGGTGGAGTCACCCTCGGTGTGCCGGAGGTTGGTCCTGGCAGAAATCACCAGGGTCGGAGACCTCCTGGACTACGACGGGGGACTGGGTGGATCCCCATGCGCTCGGCGAGTGCATGGGGCTCTCCACCCTTCCGACCCCTCTGCGCATGCTCCAGGAGGTGGGCGCTGCCTTGTCGCCCCCTTCTCTCGTCTTCCTACGGCGGGCCCTGCGAGAGGGCACTCCCCGCCCACCTTACCCCAGGCTCTCCGGACCTTTTTATCAGGCCCCTGTTCCGCGAGCCCCCCCGGCTTCCCCACTCCCATACTCCGAGCCGGCTGTGCACCCTGCAGCGGGCTCACTTCCGGACCGCGCCTAGAGACCAACTGTACACGCTCGTGCTCCACACGTTGCATTTCCTCACCCTCGCGTCCCGCCCCGACACCAAATGGCGGGACTATTTACCGCCTGTGGAGGGTGAGGAGCCCCGGTGGGCCAGCCTCTATTCCACCCTGGTCCCACGGCCCGCCGGGGACATCGGTTGGTGGCTCCTTCACGGAGCCGTGAGCACGGGCATGTATCTGGCCCAGTTCACCCCCATCCCGGACACCTGCCCCTTCTGTGGCATGAGGGAGAACCTGGCGCATGCTTACTTCGAATGTGCCAGGTTACAGCCCCTATTCCGGCTCCTCCAGAACCTCTTGTTGAGATTCTGGCTGCACTTTTCCCTGCACCTGTTGAGCATTGGCCTGCTAAACCCAGGGTTGTGAGTTCAATCCTTGAGGGGGCCACTTAGGGATCTGGGGCAAATTGGTCCTGCTAGTGAAGGCAGGGGGTTGGACTCGATGACCCTTCGGGGTCCCTTCCAGCTCTAGGAGATAGGTATATCTCCATATATTATATTATATTAATTATATTATATTATATTATATTATATTATATTATATTAAGTCACGAGATCTCCTCATCAACCTTCTCCTGGCTCTAGTTAAAGTCACCATCTATAACACCAGGAGGAGGATGCTGGACGAGGGGGTGCTCTGCGACTGTGGGGCCTATTTCTGTTCCTCCCTCATCTCACGTCTCCGGGCAGAGTTCCACTGGGCAGCGCCCGCTGGCTCCCTAGACACCTTTGAGGAGCAGTGGGCGCTGTCCGGGGTCCTCTGCTCGGTGTCCCCATCTGGCTCCCTTGTTTTGAACCTGTGACCATCACGCCAATCCCTGTTTTTCATTAGTTGTCCCCCGTATTCATTTGGTTCCTGGGTCCAGTGGTTCCTCCCGCTAGGCTGGGGGAGGGGCCTTTAGAAGTGGGCGGGCGCTGCTGCTGGACTCCTGTGGTGGGGATGCTGTTGTTGCTGGACTGAGTAATTTTGTCATCTCTGCTTGCTGGAAGCTGTGGTCTCCATGAGCAACCATAGTCTGCCTCATTGTGGCAGTGCTCAGCCATGCCCTGGCACTGGCAGCTCATCTGGGCACAAGCTGCTCATGCAGGGGAGGAGGATGAGCAGCACTGAGGCTGGGAGGAGCCTTTGCAAGGGCTTTCCTAGCCCCTTCCCTGCTCGGGATGCTCTATCAGGGGCTGAAGCGCCCTCCCTGTGCCCCAGCTGAGCAGGACCTTGCAGCCTCCCCATCACAGCACAGGCAAAGGGTGACTCATGGCGCAGCTCTGCGCTAGTGAGTGAGTGTCAAACCCACCTCGCGGGGCCCTGTACTCGTTGTCTCGGTGGCATGAATGCCTCAAACTCCCCAGGAGCTGGGAATCATGCTAAGCTCTTCCCAGCCTTGTAGCATCACCAGCAGGAATGATTTGGCAGGCCACATCCTGACCTCTGTGCAGTCCCCACCCCAACTGTCCTGTCACCTTTAGGTCACACCCTCAGGTGACCTATGTGCAGCCACATCCCCCTCCCCCCCGTCCCCTTTGGATCCTGCCCCCAGGTGAGCCCCACAGAGCCCTAACCCCATTGCCTTCATTAGATTGACCAGCTAGCCATCCTGCTGGTGATGTGTGAGCCAAACTAGCCTCTGGTTGCCTCTTCCACCACTGGGCTGAGTCTATGGTGCTGACAGGAGGTTTTGGTTCCCTGCGAGCCAGCATCTCCGAGAGGCATTCTGTGCAGCACAAAGGGGCTGTTCTTTCAGAGGTACTTCTTGCTGCTCACTGCAGCCGGTAACAGAACTGACCTCTGTCCCCTCCTTACTGTGATGCCAGGCTTTTGGGAGCACGTGGCCCTGGTAGCTCCATATCCCCTCTCAGCAGCTCTACATGGAGATTCCTTGAGGAGCAGGAGCCCCTTGGCTTTCAGCATTTCCAGACTCGGGGACTGCCTTTGTAGGGCTGGGAGATTGACTCCTGGATGGGGGAGATGTCTCGCTTGCTATCTTAGGGTTTTGTCCTGCTGTCCATCACCGCAGTATCTGAGCGCCTTCCACATAAGGTCAATAACAATAAGGAAGTCCCTAGTGATGGGCAGCCTAAGTAGGGAGTTAGGTAACGGGCAGACCCCATTGGTACCCTCACAGGTGGGGACAGCAAAGCAGGCATTCCATAACTGATCAGTGGACTCCCTATGCTTCATGAACCCATCCTGGCCCTGTGCCTAGCAGCAAAGAGACGGGGAGTACACACCCTGAGGGACTGGCCCACAATTTGAAGGGGCTGAAGAGTTGGGAACTAATAATGTTGGGGAAAGGGCCCTGGTGAGGAGAGTCTGTACAGAAGGGGAAAATGTATAAAATGCTCTAAAAGTAATGGGCAGCAAGCCCAGGTCACTTGTTCCTGGGGAGGGGATCTGGTTTGATGGGGAATTCTAACAAAGCTATTTAAAAAAAAAAAACCTGGTTTGGGACCTGCCTGTTGACAGGCTCAGTAACTGCAAGAGTCCCTCATCACTGCCCTCCTACCATCCACCACATTCACTTGTTGTGTTGGCTTTTAAGAATGATTGGAGCTCTTTGGAGTAGGGACCATCCTTTAGTCTGTGTTTGGGAGGTCTGTGTAGTCTCATGAAATGGAGCCCTGATCCTGATTTAAGCAAGGGAACCACAGGGTTAACCCCCTCCAGAGCCAGAAAGGAGAGATGCTGAGATTGTGGATCACTTAAGAGCTGCCCAGGGAGCCTGGACCGCGTTGGGGAGCCCCAGACCTTCCACCTGCCCTGGGAGGGGAGGCCGGGGAGCCTGAGATCAGCCCTTGGCCCATGTCCCTGCCCCCCAGGGCATGTTGCCCAGGGCAGGTGGAGGGTCCAGGGCTCCCCACAGCGGCCTGGGCTCCCTGGGTAGCTCTGACCACGGCCCAGCTCCAGCTTCCGGCCAGGCCATAATACTGGGTGCATTATTCCTTGGGGGAGGCCTGGTGCTTCCTTTGCTGGGCAATGGGGCACGTCCAGAGGAACTTCCCCCTGGTCCGGCACGGAGGGGCATCTGGGACTCCCGAGACCCAGGAGGGTGCCGGCGACCCTGGCCACCCAGTTCCGGGTGCTGCCCCTCCTCCTCTTTCCCCTGCCATCGCCTCTGCTTGGGCCCCAGGGATAGCCCCGCTGTAGTGTCCAGATGAGCGTGTGGGCCCCACCACCACTGTGTATAGTCAGGTGGGGCCTGCAGAGGAGAGGGCAGCAGAGCCATCACTGGGCTCAGGAGAGGGAGAGTCCACTTCCCCCTGTTGTCCTGCCCTTGCCTCCCCAATCCCTGAAACCATCACCCTTTCCCCCCTAGACCTGGCCCCGCTGGCCAGCCCTCCACTACCACGTTGGAGGGCTGGGTGCTCGTTCAGGGGAAGCACAGCAAGTGGAAGGTGTGGGCCCAGCACCTCCTCCTCGTTATGGACGGGGAGGAGGCCCCCCCGTAAGACCAAGAGGGGAGGCTGCTGCTGCCGAGCCTTGTGCTGCGCCCTCTGACAAAGTCCAGTGGGTGGAGCTGGCCTTGGATACCATGGCAGCAGAGGCAGCAGTAAAGCCCCCCTCCTGGATCCCCTCCCCGAGGAGGCCTCAGAGGGAGCCCCCCACTCCTTTGTCATCCATGCTCCCCATTAACACCAAGGTAGATGTCTCAGTTGCTGATGGGAAGGGCTCCGTGGTGGTGGGTGGGGACTTTAGCTCCATCTTTGAGGAGATCTAAGTCCTGAGTCTGACCTCGGTTACCTAGGAGGAGGGTGACCCTCTGCCAGCAGGCCTCGCTCTGGGTGCTGATTTCATTGCACCATCCCCTCCCCTTCCCTAGGCCGCTGTCCCCACTCTCACCTCTGGGGCGCCTCTCGGCTCGTCCACCTGCCCGGCCACAGATGTCACCCTGCTCCAGGCCACTGAGCCCATTGTGGCGATGGCTGGTGCCGAGCAGCGGGGCCTTGTGTCTTTTGGTGCCCCCGCCCCGAGGTGGGGCAGCTGTTTCCTTTCCCATCTGGGGGCCTGGATTCAGGCAATCCCTCACCTGTTGCCATGGCCACGGATGCCAAGTCCATCGTGGTGCCCAGGTCCGTCATCATAGCAGGCACCTTTCCCACACCTGTCCCCTTGACCTACATGCCTGGTTGAGTGCTCCCAGAGCCCCTGATAACAGCCCTATTCCCACCTCGCTCCCATTTCCGCCCCTGGACCTGTTCCCACTCCCGCCCCTGTTTGCCATTCCCACTCCTTCCCCCTCCACTTCCTATATTGCTGCCAGCCCCGGGGTTGTCTCATTCCCCTTCTCTATCGACAGTCCCCGGGAGGCAGTTTTCATGTTTCCCTCTCCCGGCCTACCTAGAGCTACTGTTCTCCCTCTGCGGCTGCTCCTTGCATCAGGGATTGAGATGGGCTGCACAGTGCGAGCAGCATGGGCGCTGCGCTGGGGTCCACCCCCTGTTTTCCCGTCTCCCTGGGCTGTGGGGCCGTTTTGGAGTCCCAGCTGGAGGACGCCTGGGAGTCTGTGACCCTGACACGCTGTGGGATGAGCTGCACCGGTTCTGGTGGACACTCGTGGTTCTAAGGATAAGGTGCTGTGCGCTCTCCAGCACTGGGGGACTTCCATCTCGTACTCTGGGCCACAAGGGCCATTTTGGGGAGGATAGGGGGACTGGGAGGCAGGATGCCGTGGCCTACAAGTGGGCCTGCAGCTTCTGTGACTCCCTGATGGCTTTCGGGGTAGGTCACGGATTGCTGCAGGGCCCAATGAGGACTAGTGGCATTCCTGCTCACAAGAATCCTCCCCCACCTTCATGATGAAGCCAACAGTCTTTGCCACCTTAAACATCCGGAGCTGTAAGGTGGGCCTCCGCAGGTGCCAGGTACTCTGTGATCTTCCTGCAGGAGATCCACAAAGATCCAGCCACCGAAGCCAGCTAGCAGCTGGAGGGGGGGGGACAGGGTGTACTTTAGCCACCTCACCATTCATTCAGTTGGGGTGACCACCCTGTTCTTCCCCGGAGTGGGTGTGTTTCTTTCAGCAGGTGTCTGCTTGGATCCTTGCGATTGCCTGGTCCTGGGCAGGGACTTCAATACCACCCTCGAGGGGCGGGACCACTCAGGGACCGAGAGGTGCCCAGCCACCATGGACATCCTCAGGGAGATTGTGGAAACATCACTCCCTGGTGGATGTCTGGCGCGACCACCACCCGGAATCCACCTTTACTTATGTCTGGGTGGAGGTCATTCAGTCGCGTCACTTCTGGTTGTACTGAATTTTTTTAATCTTGCTTTCATCTATCATGGGCCCACTCCTCAAGCATCTGACCGGCCCCGTTCTTGGACTATCATTTGGTGGCTGTGACAGCCTCTCTTACTGTGGAGACGCCAGGGCAAGTCTACTGGCATTTCAACAATAGCCTGCTGGAGGACATGGGCTTCATGGTGTCCTTCCGGGACTTCTGGCTGGCCTGGCGCTGGGAAGAGGTGAGCCTTTCCCTCGGTGCATTGGTGGTGGGATGTGGGGAAGATGCACGCCCGGCTCTTTTGCTGTGGCTATACCTGGCGGACCAGCCGGTGGAGGGATGTGGTGATAGAGCAGCTGGATCAGGAGGTCTTGGAGCCAGAGAGGTATCTGGCTGCCAGCCCTGGGGATCCACCCCTCTGCGGAGCGTGCAGGGAGCTCTGGGCCCTTGATGACCATAGGACTCGGGGTGCCTTTGTTCGATCTCTCATCCTTCTCCTTCGGGAGATGGATCACAGCTCCCACTTCTTCTATGCCCTGGAGAAAAAGAAGGGGACCAAGAAACATGTCTCCTGCCTTTTGGCAGGGGATGGCACCCCCATCATGGGTCCAGTGATGATATGGGGGAGGGCCAGGGTCTTCTGGGTCAACCTTTTCTCCCTGGATCCGACAGATGCAGATGCCTGAGGGGTGTCCTAGGATGCACTCCTGATGGTCAGCACAGGTGACTGGGACCAGTTAGAGCTGCCCCTCACTCTGGACATGTTCTCGGAAGCCCTCCATCTGATGCCCACTAATAAATCTCTGGGCATGGACTGGCTGACCATGTTGTTCTACTGCATGTTCTGGGATGTCCTTGGCCCAGACCTTGCTGTCATCTGGGCCAAGTCCTTAGGGAGCGGGTGCTCCCCGTGTCATGCAGGTGAGCCATGCTCACCTTGCTGCCTAAGATGTTGTGATCTTCAGAATTGGCATCCCATCTTACTCCTCAGTATGGACTATAAAGTCATAGCGAAGGCCATCTTGCTGTGGCTGGGGTCCGTGGTGGTGGATGTGGTCCACCCTGACCAGACCTACACTGTCCCGGACCATACCATCTTTTATCATCTTTATTTGGTCCATGATCTCCTCCAAGCTTGGATGTAGGGGTGATCTGTTGTTTGCCCTCCTGTCCCTGGACCAAGAGAAGGCATTTGACAGGGTGGACCATGGGAATCTCCTGGGCACTCTGTAGGCATTCGACTTCAGGCCCCGGTTTGTGGGCTTTCTCCAGGTGCTGTACACTTCCACGGAGTGTTTGGTCAGGGTCAGCTTCTGGCGAGGGGTGCATCAAGGCTGTTTGCTGTCAGACCAACTGTACACTGTGACCATTGAGCCCTTCCTCCGTTTCCTCTTCAGGAGGTTGATGGGGCTAGTGCTCCATGAGCCAGAGTTGCGGTTGGTCCTGTCAGTGTATGCCAACGACATGCTCCTAGTGGTCTAGAACCCGGACCTGGTGTGAGTGGAGGCCTGCCAAGCTATCTACTTAGCAGCCTCTTCTGCCTAGGTCAATTGGGTCAAGAGCTCTAGCCTGATGGTCAGGATGGGTGACAGGCGAGCTCCCTCCCACCCACGCTCCAAGCCATCCAGTGGAGCACAGGCCTGCTGCTCTATCTGGATGTTTACTTCTCTGCCACCCATCCCTCTCCGCCAGAGAACTGGCAAGATTTGGAGGGCAGGGTGGCTGAGTGGCTGCGGAGGTGGACAGGACTGCTTCGTGCCTTTCCCTGGTCCTGTACATGCTCTGGCACTGGCTCAACACCCTGAGCCTGGTCCTGGGTATCCTGGCCCGGCTCCAGAGGCTAATTCTGGAGTTTTTCTGACTAGAGCTGCACTGGATCTCTGCAGGGGTTCTGAGTCTTCCCCTGGAGGAGAGAGGGCAGGGCCTGCTCTGCCTCTGCAGTTAGGTTCATGTCTTCTGCCTCCAGGCCCCGAAGAGACTCCCTTATGGCGCAGGTAGTCCGGAGTGGAGCATGTTGGCACACGTCTTCCTCCACCACCTCTGAAGGCTCCGATACGACTGGCAGCTCTTTTATCTCCATCCAAGGGGTCTTCCGCGAGACTTCTCTGAGCTGCCGGTCTTCTACCAGGACCTCCTTCGAACCTGGAAGCTGGTATTGGTGACCAGGTCTGTGGCAGCCACCGAGGCAGCAGATCTCCTCATGGAGCCCCTGCTACACAACCTCCAACTTGGTGTGCAGGTGGCGGAATCCCCCTCAGTGCGCCAGAGGCTAATCCTGGCAGGAACCACCAGAACTGGAGACCTCCTGGACTATGACTGGAGTGGATCCCCTGGCACTCAGTCAGTGTCTGGGGCTCTCCACCCTTCATGTCCCCCGGCGCGTACTCCAGAAGGTGAGGGCAGCCTTATTGCCCACCTCTCGGGTTTTCCTTGAGCGGGTCCTGCAGGAGGGTTCTCCCCGCCCACCTCTAGCCCTTGTCAGCAGGTCCTTGCCCTGCGAGTTTCCCCTGCCCCTCCCCCCTCCCCCCATATCCTGAACCAGCTGTGTGACTTGCTGCTGGTTCGTTTTCAAACTGCAGCTTGGAAACAGCTGTACACGCTCATGCTCCACCCCTTTCATTTCCTTACCCTCGTGCGGCAGGACCTCTTACCATCTGTGGAGGGTGAGGAACCCTGGTGGGCCACTCTGGGTATTCCACTCTGGTCCCATGGCCCGTTGGGGATATCCGCGGGCGGCTCCTTCATGGGGCCGTGAGCACAGGCTTGTACTTTGCGCGGTTCACCCCCCCTTTCCCTGACACCTGCCCCTTCTGCAGCGTGAGGTAGACCCTGGCACACATCTACATGGAGTGCACCAGATTATAGCCCGTTTTCCGGCTCCTCCAGGACTTTCTCCTCAAGTTCTGGCTGCACTTTTCCCTGAACCTCCTGATTTTATGCACACCTATCTGTGGCCCCACAAAGTCACAAGACCTCCTCACCAAACACCTCCTGGTCATTTATAACACCAGGAGGAGGATGCTGGGTGGGGAGGTGCTCTGCGACTGTGGGGGCCTATTTATTTTCCTCCCTTCGATCACACATCTGGGCAGAGTTCCTCTGGGCCATATCCACTGGCTCTCTGGATGCCTGCGAGGAGCAGTGGGCGCTGTCTGGGGTTCTCTGCTTGGTGTCCCCTTCATGCTCCAGCACCCTGTAACCCTCACTTCTGTCCCTGTTTGTCATCAGTTGTCCCCCAAACTCACTTGAGCCCCAGGTTCAATGGGGGAGGGGCCTTCAGCTGTGGAGGGGCTTGCGCCCGCTCACTCCCAGAACTCAGTAGGGTCCAGCACTCTGTCTCAGATGTATTAACAGAAGTATTCTAAGTAACACGGGCAGTGATTGTCCCGCTCTATTTGACACTGGTGAGGTCTCGGCTGTCCTATTCTGGGCGCCTCACTTCGGGAAAGATGTGGACCAATTGGAGAGAATCCAGAGGAGAGCAACAACAATGATCAAAGCTTTAGAAAACCTGACCTAGGAGGAAAGGTTTAAAAAAACTGGCCATGTTTACTCTTGAGAAAAGAAGACTGAGGGTACGTCTACACTACCCGCCGGATCGGCGGGTAGCGATCTATCTATCAGGGATCGATTTATTGCGTGTAGTGTAGACGCGATAAATCGATCCCCAATCGCTCTCCTGCCGACTGCTGAACTCCAGCTCGGCGAGAGGCGGAAGCGGAGTCGACAGGGGAGCGGCGGCCGTCGATCCCGCGCCGCGAGGACGCGAAGTAAGTGATTCTAAGTCGATCTAAGACACGTCGACTTCAGCTACGCTATTCTTGTCGCTGAAGTTGCGTATCTTAGATCGATTCCCTCCCCCTAGTGTAGACCAGGCCTGAGAGATTAACTGTCTTCAGATCTGTTAAGGGCTGTTATAATTTTCAGTAAGGTGATTTAGGTTAGATATTAGGAAAAAACTTTTGAACTACAAGGGTAGATAATCTCTGGAATAGGTTTCTGTGACGATACATGCCCTCGGTCTGGCCGAGAGGAGACTAACAAGCTCTTCTGGGCCTGTTTGGCACTAACAAGGTGCACCTGCAGGGCTTGTTCTGCCTGGATTGGGGGAAACCTGGCCCAGGAAGGGGTGATAAAGAGGAGAAGGGCTGCTCCAATCCCAGAGACAGGGCAGATGAGAGGGGAGACAGTTGCAGGCCTCACCACTCACAGAGCTGCACCGACAACCTGCAGGGCAGGACACCCCAGAGGAGAGAGCAGAGGTAGGAACAATAGACCTGCTGACAGACCCAGCCCGAAAGACTGCCTGAGAGCCAGGCCACCTTTGCCCTTCTTGGCTTTCACTTGCAGTCCTCTGTCTCCTAAAGGAGACCTGTTCTTTTGTTTGTTTTATTCTGAGAGCTCCTCATGTGCTATGAACTGGGGGGTGGGCAGACATTGTACATGACTGGCAGTGGGGCCTGGAGGGAGCCCCTGCCACCCACAGCTTTCAAGGGAGATTGTGGAATCCCCCTCATTGTGGGGTTTTAAGACCAGGTTGGACAAACACCTGTCAGGGCTGAGCTAGGTAAACTCAGTCCTGCCTCAGCCTGGGGGGTGGATTAGCTGACCTCTCGAGGTCCTGTCCAGCTTGATGTTTTTATGATTCTGTGACCCCCGTGGGCTGCTGAGGAGTGGGGTAAGCAAGCTACCAGGAACCAGGCAAGCTACAAAACCCTTCCTGCGTTCTGTTAAGACTCCTCTTTTTTCCAATGCAGTCATAGCCATGTCAGTTCCAGGATATTAGACAGATAAGGTGGGGGAGGCAATATCTTTTACTGGAACAACTTCTGTTGGTGAGAGAGACAAGCTTTCGAACCACCCAGAGCTCCTCCTCAGGTCATTGGAAGTGACGTGTTTCCAGGGAATATTTCACTTTTGATGAATCAGCATTTCTGTCTGAAAAACGTTTGGCTGGAAAGTTTCCAACCGGCTCTAGCTGCAAAGCCAACCAGTCAAAAGTCAGGCAATGCCAGCTTCACAACTGCCCATATGTGACAGGGTGCTAGGCAACAGCAGCTGTAACAACACTCGGATTGCTGCTCACCAACAAAATCATCTCTGGCTGGAGTAAATCTGAGGGGCAAAGCTGTGCCTAATTGATAGACTGGGCTGGGCAGGAGAGCGCTACAAGGTTAGTTAACCCATGAGGTGAGAAAGTAGCAAGGCACAGGAAGGAAGGGCTCAAGGGAAGAGAGAGAATGGTAGACTTCTGAGAGTGAGAGCTAGGGCTGGATGAACTCTCCTGTGGGCCCAGGGCTATACAAGTCTTTTTCCTAATTTAAAACAAAATTATCACAATTATGGCATCGAGGCTATTAATGCTATGCTAAACTTGCCTTTTAATTAACATAAAGCCATTCTGTGGTTACATTTCAGTCTTAAAACATGTAGAATATAGTTAAGTTAATTCAAAATAGCCTACTTCTTACCTTAGAACAGCTGATATATTAGTTTCTTTCTGGGAGGGAGTTTGGGTTCAGGAGGGGGCTCCAGGCTGAGGCAGAGTGTCGGGGTGCAGGAGAGGGTGAGGGGTGCAGGCTCTGGGAGGGAGTTTGGTGCAGGAGGGGGCTCCAGGCTGAGGCAGAGTGTCGGGGTGCAGGAGAGGGTGAGGGGTGCAGGCTCTGGGAGGGAGTTTGGTGCAGGAGGGGATTCTGACCTGGGGTGGGGGTGCGAGGTGCCGGCTCCGGCCAGGAGGCGCTTACCACAGGCTGCCTGCCATAGCCCCATGCTGCTACCGGGAGCAGCTGGCTGCTGGCACATCTCTGTGTAACCCTGGGGGGAGGGGGACAGCATGTCTCTGTGCGCTGCCCGTGCCCACAAGCGATGCCCCCGCAGCTCCCATTGGGTGGTTCCTGGCCAATGGGAGCTGCGGGGATGGTGCTGGGGGTGGGGGCAATGCATGGAGCCTCCTCTCCACCCCCATCAGGGGCCGCAGAGATGTGCCAGCAGCTGGCCACTTTCGGGAGCGGCATGGGGCCAGGGCCTGCAGGCAGCCTGTCGGAGCCCTGCTGCGCCGCTGGACTTTTAGCAGCCCGGAGGTCGCAATCGACTGGCAGAGGCTCCAGGATCAAACAGTCAATCACAATTAATGGGTTGGTGACCACTGAACTGTATATAATGGATTTGTTTTTGCGGGGCCCCCCTTAGCCTGAGGCCCTGGGCTGCAACCCCCAAAGCCTCTGCGTTAATCTGGCCCATGTCAGAGCCAACAGAGATCTTTCTGGAGGAGATACCTTCTGCTCCTCCCTCCCTCCTTCGCTCAGTGAGCTAGGGAGTGTATGCTGTTGTATACAAAGATGCGCAAGTTTGTAATGGTGGTGGGGGAAAACATGGTAAATAAATTGCACAAGGTGTTTGACCATAAGAAGTTCTGAGCGGTTTTTGGCTAGAAACGAGACAGGAGCAGGATGATGCCCTGTCTCACCATGCAGTCTTAATAAACCCCCTTTTTGGTGTGCATCCAATGCACTGAATAAGGCAGGGGTCCTGTGGGGAAAAAAGTATGTGATCCTGTAATTACAGACAGTATCATAACAGCTATGCATGTAACCCTGTACCTGAGCTCTAGAGCAGGGGTAGGCAACCTATGGCCCGGGTGCCGACGGCGGCACGTGAGCTGATTTTCAGTGGCACTCACACTGCCCGGGTCCTGGCCACCGGTCCAGGGGGCTCTGCATTTTAACTTAATTTTAAATGAAGCTTCTTAAACATTTTTATTTACTTTACATACAACAATAGTTTAGTTATATATTGTAGACTTAGAGAAAGAGACCTTCTAAAAACGTTAAAATGTATTACTGGCACGCGAAACCTTAAATGAGAGTGAATAAATGAAGACTCGGCACACCACTTCTGAAAGGTTGCCGACCCCTGCTCTAGAGCATGGGGAGCTCACTGCCACCATCTAGTGGTCAAGTCAAGGGGCTGCTTCATAAGCTCCACAAAAAAGCTCCACAGAAAGGAGTTCTCTGCCCCCATCTATTGGTGAACAGGGGGAAGTATAGCTGTGGAGACAGTTCATTTGCATATGCTTGCTACCCAGAAATCCTCCAAGTGACACATTTGGGAGTCACCAGAACTGCACATGAATTCCAAACTGGTGGAGTAGTAGGACTGACCTGCAAGCAGAGGAGGAGAAAGACATTCCTACTTTGTAGCAAGCAGCATGTCCCTAACAGTAAGGACTCTGCTCAAGGGTCTGATGTGCCATTGAATACTCTCCAGTGAAGACTTGGCAAAGAGATAATGCCGAGGCAATTCTGCAATGAAAGATGGAACAGGGCGGAGGTGGCGCTGCAACAAGAGAAGGCTTTTTGCAGAAGCCTCAGAGGGCAGCAGCAGCAGAGCTGAGGGCACTCTAGTGAGGGCATCTCTACCCAGCACCAGTAAAGCTGAGATCACTGTAGCTGCGCTGAATGTGGCACCTGAGCACCAAACCAGATAACACTTCCCAAGGGACTGGAGACAGGTCTACTTGAGTGCACTCCCAGACTCTTGGACCACGCTACCCAGTGACACCAAACCGTGAGTGGGGTGCAGCGGATGGGGAAGGGGGCGGGAAGTGATTTGTTGAAGGATATTTGCTTGTTAGATGTTCACACAGGCAGGTGGGGAACTGAGTTACAGCATTCCTGCCAAAGACACCAGGACAGTGGGGCATGGGGGAGGAATCTGAGTTTTCATTCACTTATCTCTGCTGTTGCTGTGTTTCCCCAGACGGCTTTCTCTTGTTTCATGCCCAGACTCAGTGCTGAGTGGGGAAGTTGCCTGTCGAGGGTGCCCAGGAGAGGTGTTTAGCTTTTCACAGGTTTCTGTGTGGGGCCTTGAGCTGGTGGATTTCTTAATTTAAAGAAGAACCCCTAGAGATTTGTTTCTTCTGACAGCCCCAGGCAGAAGGGTTACACACACACAAGGGGCAGAATTAAGGTGTGATAAATGGGGGGGGGGTAGCTCCCTTTTAAGGACACTCAGCCAGTCAGTAGCTATAGAATTCTCCTTAGCAGCTGTACCCTAATTGCCTTACCTGTAAAGGGTTAAGTGAAGCTTAACCTGAGTTGGCACCTGACCAGGGGAACCGATAAGGAGGCTGCACCCTTTCAAATTGGGGAAAAACTGCTGGGTGGGGAGGGTTCTTTGTCTCTTGGGCTGGAGAGAGGGGAAGACAGCAACAAGCTGTAAGCTTTAAGCCAGGTATGGGAAATCATCAGCATCATACCTAGAAACTCCTCATTTGGAACCTCATATATATAAGTACCACAGGAAAAGTTAAGACAGATGCCATTAGGAACCTTTTTGGTTGTTTTGATTTGTGGATTCCTCTATGCTAACCCCAGGTGCTTTTGTTTTGCTTGTAACCTTTAAACAGAACCCCAAGAAAGTAATTTTTGGTATTTAATCCTAAAGCCTGAGGTTTTCAGATGTTTCTTTCTTTTTTTAATAAAATTTACCTTTTTTTAAAGAATCCTTTGATTCCAAAGTCCTGATTCCAAAGTCCTTTGATTCCAAAATCCTATTCAATTTATTCATAAATGATCTGGAGAAAGGGGTAAACAGTGAGGTGGCAAAGTTTGCAGATGATACTAAACTACTCAAGATAGTTAAGACCAAAGCAGATTGTGAAGAACTTCAAAAAGATCTCACAAAACTAAGTGATTGGGCAACAAAATGGCAAATGAAATTTAATGTGGATAAATGTAAAGTAATGCACATTGGAAAAAATAACCCCAACTATACATACAACATGATGGGGGCTAATTTAGCTACAACGAGTCAGGAAAAAGATCTTGGCGTCATTGTGGATAGTTCTCTAAAGATGTCCACGCAGTGTGCAGAGGCGGTCAAAAAAGCAAACAGGATGTTAGGAATCATTAAAAAGGGGATAGAGAATAAGACAGAGAATATATTATTGCCCTTATATAAATCCATGGTACGCCCACATCTCGAATACTGTGTACAGATGTGGTCTCCTCACCTCAAAAAGGATATTCTAGCACTAGAAAAGGTTCAGAAAAGGGCAACTAAAATGATTAGGGGTTTAGAGAGGGTCCCATACGAGGAGAGATTAGAGAGGCTGGGACTCTTCGGCTTGGAAAAGAGAAGACTAAGGGGGGACATGATAGAGGTATATAAAATCATGAGTGATGTTGAGAAAGTGGATAAGGAAAAGTTATTTACTTATTCCCATAATACAAGAACTAGGGGTCACCAAATGAAATTAATAGGCAGCAGGTTTAAAACAAATAAAAGGAAGTTCTTCTTCACGCAGCGCACAGTCAACTTGTGGAACTCCTTACCTGAGGAGGTTGTGAAGGCTAGGACTATAACAATGTTTAAAAGGGGACTGGATAAATTCATGGTGGCTAAGTCCATAAATGGCTATTAGCCANCAGAGAGGCTATTTTACCTCTGTATTTGGCACTGGTGAGACCACTGTTGGAATCCTGTGTCCATTTCTAGTGCCCACAATTCAAGAAAGATATTGAAAAATTGGAGAGGGTTCAGAGAAGAGCCACAAGAATAATTAAAGGATTAGAAAACCTGCCTTTATAGTGATAGCTTGAGGTCCTTGAGTCTAACAGTTTAAAAAAGAGAAGGTTAAGGGGTGACTTGATCACAGTCTCTAAATACCTACACGGGAAACAAATATTTAATAATGGGCTCTTCGATTTCGCAGCGAAAGGTCTAGCACGATCCAAGGGCTGGAAGTTGAAACTAGACAAGTTCAGACTGGAAATAAGGTGTAAATTTGTAACAGTGAGTAATTAACCACTGAAACAATTTACCGTGGGTTGTGGTGGATTCTCCATCACTAACAATTTGTAAATCCAGATTGGATGCTGTCACGGACTCACAGGACTCATGCTCTCTCTCGGCTCCGTACGGTCCCTGGGAGGAACCCCCTCAGTGCGACAGCCTTTCTCAGGGGTCTACTCTCTCTCAGGGGTTAAGCCCCTCCACCTCCTGGAACCTCACCTCTCTGAGCCTCCAGCACGCCCATCTCTATTGTGGGCCTCCTCAGGGAGTCCACTCGCTCTGCACCCCCAGGGCCTCCACTCCCAGAGGGATCAATGCCGCCCTGTTCTCTAGACTGGAGTGACTCTCAGCCAGCATAAAACAGGAGGGTTTATTGAGCATCTGAACCCAGCACAGGAAACTCTCTGGGCCTCAGGCCTGGTCTCCCACAGCACAGTACATGTAGGTCTCTCCTATATCCAGGTGGGCTCTGGCTGCTCTCTCAAACCAGTCCAGAAGCTCTGTCCTTCCAGCCAAGCATCCTCTATCACCTCCCCCAACAGCTCCTCCCCTGTCCTTTGTCTTCAGTCCCAAGTAAACAGGTTGCCTGGGCCCTCTCTCTTCTGTCCTTTGTTCCCCACTGGCTGGAACCGGTTGATCGGGTCACTGTGGTCCTCTCTCCTCAGCCCTTTGTCCTTCCACTGGCCAGAACAGGCTGACTGCCAAGTTCAGGTAGGACTCCTGGTCACCAGGGTCCCCATCTCCAGGCAGTTGTCTGGGCTCTTGTCTGCTAGACAAGGTCATACCTGGTAATCTGTAACAACAAACCCCCTCTCCCACCACCTCATTACACATGCAGCACACAGGGAAAACTGAGACCCACACAGTATTCTTGCAAAACACTAAGAAAATCCCCCACTTCGTCACAGATGCTTTTCTAAAAGATCTGCTCTAGGAATTATTTTAGGGTAGCTCTGTGGCCTGTGTTATACAGGGGGTCAGACTAGATGATCACAATGATCCCTTCTGGCCTTGGAATCTGTGAAAAAAGGGCGTTTCCTTCTCCTGGGCCTTATGTCTACTGAATGGTTTGTGTTTCAGCCCCAGCCCAAAACATCGTTGGGGGAGGTGGGGAGTCCCTGCACAATGCAGCTAACTCAATGGGGAGCTGCCCAGTTTGCCCTGACTCTCCTATAACCTCATAGCATTAGGTGTCTGGGTACCACTGCTGGGCATGACCACATATTCCAGAGCTATGCTTTACATCCCCTGCCCTCAATTCTGGGACCAACTGGATGCTAGTTAAGCCCTCAGCACTAGTTAGAGCAGCCTCTGGGATACTCTAAGCTAAGTTGTGCTGGCTCATAATAACCCCTTACAAGAATCCCCAGTTGCTTTCCAGTCCTTTTGTGCCACCAGAATGGTGCACAGGGGCTGGTTTGGAGGCCAGGGCTGACCCACAGTTTCCAGAACAGACCTGGATATGGCTGCCAGCAGACAGTTCATGAAGAAAGATCGTACACAAGTCATACTTGCCACATTTTCATGCTTATCCTCTCTTTAGACATTGGATTCAGGGAAAGTTGCAAGCATCTGTGTTTTACATTGTCATTCAGAGTCTAGCAGCTCTTTGCTAACGTACCCCTGCCTACCCAGCATATGAAATAGATGAGCCTTCAATCTTTGTAGAAAGTGCTCTGAATCTTTCTTCTGGGACCATGCCTTGGCACCGATTACTGGGTATACTAAAAATTACATCCCAAATGCAGTCTTGAATGCGCTGCAAAAAGTCTTGCTATCACCATTTCATTTAAACGTACTGCTTCATTCCCTTCAATACTTGTGTATCTCACTTGCTAAATATCCATGAACTTCCTCCCTCAACTGTACTGAAATATTCATAGCAGGAGCTCCACTGTGCAGCACTCAGCTAATTGCACAATGGGGGATGTAAATGGCACAGTTAGTAGTTAATGCTTAGATGTTCACTATTCATTTCTTTCTATTACTTTAAAATACAGAGACAAAACCACTCCAAGTGACTGTAAAATACCTCAATCCATTTAAAATTATGCCTCAAAAGTCGCATTGTTTCCTGGGTACACAAAATATACAGAATGAAAGAATGAGTGTGATATGATGTAAAGGTTTTAATGGCATGAGTTTGGGATGGGACATTATGCACAAGCAAGAGTCATGAGCTAGAGCTCATCAAACTATGTGCCAATAAAATCAATGTGGCACAACTAACACCTATACTCTACACACAGTCAGACTGACTTTGCTCCACATACGTTACAAGAAAAATAAACTTGTTAAAATGCTTCAGTGAGTCTGAAACCATTTAATTGGGTTGTTTTTCATATCCTTCCACCTGCAAAGCTGAGCTCCTCTGGCACCATGGGTCCTAGGGCATAGAACTCTGAAGGAGAGGAAACTATGGTGAATACATTTTTAGACCCCTCAAATTGTTTGTGTACAAAGTGTTCCATTTTCAAGCTGTGGTCGCTTATGCTCTCGCAAGACTACCAAGTGCTGTTTCCCACTGGAAAAGGGGGGTCCTAATTCTCCAGTGGGATAAAGCATCCTCTGCTCTCATCCCCATGGCTCATAAGATCATCATTTCTCATCAAGGTGAGTCCCCGAGAGGTGTAGCCTCCTTGCAGGCTGGTTCTTGCCCAGATTGCTGTGGCTCACAGGTGGACTGTCAATCAGGAACTTGTTTAGGGCTCTCTCTTGCCCAGCTTGCATCTCAGCCAATGTTTGCCCAAGGCATCTTGCTCTTCCCATGGAGAGAGCAGACCAGAACACACGCCTTGTCTCAAGAGCTGGCTTGCTTTCAAACCTCACTTGGTTCCTTGGCAGCTGATGCATTTAGTTGTATTATTCTATAGTCACATAGTGCCACAAGTGTGCAGAGCATGTTACAAACTGGGATTCCTTTGTAGTCATCAGAGAGGTCCTTGATCTTTCTGGGGAAATGGGGAGGATTGCCAGGGCAGATACAACCAGTGCCAAGAGGGGAGGTTTTCTCCCTGAATAGCCAGCATTCACTTCTGTTTCTCTAAGTTCAGTACAGCTGCTGGTTGCTTTATTAGCACATGGGGTGAGGCACACAATAACAAATAGCATGTCAGTCCCAATGCTTTGTACCCACTTGAGCAGTGGCTCCCTACAGACCAGATCCTGAAGGGCTCTGAGCTCCTCCAGGGTGAAGCCGAGTGCACTCAGCTCCTAGAATGGGGGGCTGAGGATCCCAGTCGCTGCCAGGAGCTGAGCACCGTCAAGCCATATGTGTGCATGTCAGTGATGGTGAAACAAGGGTGTATCTCTTCTATTAAATGACACAGGAAAGAGGTCAGCCAATCACAGACCAGAAAACTATGTGTAACCCCACAAACAATCCTGAAATAGCCAATAGGGATGTGTCCAATAAACCCCAAATTCTGGCTTCCACTTTGATTCCTGGTTGTTCAATACAATTCCTAGATGTTTTAGTTATAGGCCATTGTTGGATCCTTTGGTACATCCCAATGTCTTCCCCTACCCCCCATTTCATCTTTGTTCTCAGCTTTTGAGCCTCTAGCTTTCTTGCCGCCATCCCCAGGGTCTGCACGACTTGAGCCTGCTTGTTAGACGTTCTCCCTTCTTGGTGTCAGGAGTGCCTGTTTTCCGGCTCGCGTGTTCCATTGCAGAGCATGGCAATGGGTCAGTTTCAGTTTGTGAAGCATGGTTCAGTGAGCATGGCTCAGAATCAACATTGGTTCGGAGGATGCAGACTGCAGCCTCACTTGAGGTCATTTTAGCCATAAAAAAAACTTTATTAGCTTTTTTGGCATTTATTAAAGCATGACTACTGAATTTTTTTGCAGGACAAAATTCCCAAGTTATATCATCCCCACATCCTTGGATACTAATAAAGCTGGTTCTAATAATTTACCCTGAAGTACTCGAGTTAATTGTAAGCGAATCTGTCAGATTACCCTTATTCTCCCTAAAATACTGGGTCTGCAAAGTCATCCCTCCATCTTGGAGCCAACCTGACTATCTCATGGCAGCGGTGTCAATTACAGCAGCACATATGCCCAGCGTTTCTGACTGTCCTACAAAGACACTGAGAACCAGTTGCCACATGTATGTGTATACCAAAGCTTTCCTCGGACTGCTTCTTCAGCCAGTTCTCACTTCTCTAAAACTGGCTCAAGATGGTGCTTACAGGCTGAATGTTGTGCTTGCCATACAGATGTCATTGAGGGCCTGATGCTACCCCTAGTGCTGCAGGGCCAGGTTTTAAAGTGCTCCACTCCCATTTAAGCACTTAAATGAAGTGGCCAGGTTTTCAAAAGCACTGAGTCAGAACTCAGCCGCTCCCATTGAGATGGACAACCTCCCCTTCCTGATTATGAACATTGGGTGCTACTGGATGCTGAGCTTTTGAAAATCTGGTCCATAAATAACAGTCCTGTGCCTGGGCTGGACTCCATTGGCCTTGTCTGGCTACAATGCCTATCCAATGTCTCTTGGGCCATGTCTACTCTGCAGCCTGTGTTGGCACCCCCCAAGCGATGTAAGTTACACTGACAAGCGTCTGTGTGCACAGCGCTATGTTGGCAGGAGAGCTTCTCCTGCTGACCTAGGTTATGCTGCTCGCAAAGGTGGGATTTTTATGCTGACGGGAGAGCTCTCTTCCATCTGCATAGAGCGTCTTCACCACACGCACTGCAGCGGCACAGCTGTACATAGAGACATACCCTTAGCCATTGAGACCAATGTTCTCATTACAACAACCAACTCCCTTAGTTTTTCTTTCAGAGCTGCAAGACAGCATCTCTTTTTGTTACAACAAGAGCATTACTGCCACCATACTATTGCTACTTGGCATCACTTATTTATTCTTTAGTCCAGTTGCAGGGACAAAACAGATAGAGAGAAGACCCCCCCCCCCCCCCCCCCCCCCCCCCCCCCCCCCCCTCNGCAAATCTAAACATACCTGGCTGTGCTGATCGCTTTTCTGCTGTCAGGGGAATGAGGTGGTAGGCAGCTGGGCCATTTCTTACCTTATAACAAATGTTGCCTTACTAAAAATTCTGACTGTATTAAACGTCAGACACCTGCTGTAAAGCAGAACCTCATATACTAAGCCAAATTCATTCCTTGTATAACTCCATGGCTGTCAATGACGTTACACCTGCTTACACCGTCTCTGAATCCAACCCGTTCACTATAACATGCAGCAAAAACCTTGAACTCAATGTGACCTAAAGGACTTCAGCACATCTAAGGCAAAATGGGGCTTTGCAGATTCATTGGAACAGTGGGGAGGTTATGCTCAGCCACTCATCAGCTGTCAGGTTATTTGCAGCTTGCTTAATTCCTGAATGATGGCTGGCTGATCAGTGCATGTGGCCACTCTCTCATCTTAATTTGTGGCATCAGTTTTATTGGCTCATGATGAATCATTTGGCAGACTGAGCCTCCTCCAGGATAATGACTCTTGTTTCTAATCCCCAGACTTCTACTGAGGCACGAAGTTCTGAGTTATGTAGAACCACAGGGGGAGAAAGAACATCAGGCATAAGAAAATGAAGCAAGGCCTGCTAACACCTTCCTCCCTCCCTCAGAATTATTCTGTATAATCTAAAAAAAGAGCCAAATTAGACAAGATTTAGTCATTTAAATGGCCAAAGTAAACAAAACACAATTAGGGCTATATTGCCCTTCCTGATCAAAGCTCCCATGGGTGGCCTTATGAGCAAGTTAACCCTCATTGAGTCTTGTTGTACATGGCTATTTAGGCAGCTAAAGCTTTTTAAAATACAACCCCATTGCTAGCTATTGCAATAATGTTCTGTGACTCATCTTTTCTTTGCAACGACCTGGCTGTTTTCCTATATGTCCAATATTTTTGATCAGCTTTACAAGGACCACGAAAGTCCTGCATTCTAAGATTGGGATAAGACATACACTGGGCGTTTTGCACTATGGCCTTCTCTTGGTGTTGCCTTTGTGGGTAGGAGTTTGTTTTATTTCTCCAGGCTACAGTACTAATATAAGATCTAAGTCAAAGTGGTCAGTAGACTGCATCAAACAGCAAGATTTTCTGAATACTACCCCCAGAAACCCTCGCAAAGCATAATTCCAAGTATATGTGTAAAATGATGGGGTCTAAATTAGCTGTTACCACTCAAGAAAGAGATCTTGGAGTCACTGTGGATAGTTCTCTGAAAACAGCTGCTCAATTTGCAGCGGCAGTCAAAAAAGTGAACAGAATGTTGGAAATCATGGTACGCCCACATCTTAAATACTGCATGCAGATGTGGTCGCCCCATCTCAAAAAAGATATATTGGAATTGGAAAAAGTTCAGAAAAGGGCAACAAAAATTATTAAGGGTATGGAACAGCTTTTGTATGAGGAGAGATTAATAAGACTGGGACTTTTCAGCTTGGAAAAGAGACTAAGGGGGGATATGATAGAGATCTATAAAAAATCACGACAGGTGTGGAAAAAGTAAATAGGGAAGTGTTATTTACTCCTCCTCATAACACACGAACTAGGGGTCACCAAATGAAATTAATAGGCAGCAGGTTTAAAACAAACAAAAGGAAGTGTTTCTTCACACAACGCACAGTCAACCTGTGGAACTGGTTACCAGAGGATATTGTGAAGGCCAAGACTATAACAGGGTTAAAAAAAAAAACTAGATAAATTCATGGAGGGTAGGTCCGTCAATGGCTATTAGCCAGGATGGGCAGGGATGGTGTCCCTAGCCTCTGTTTGCCAGAAGCTGGGAATGGGCGACAGCAGATGGATCACTTGATGATTACCTGTTCTGTTCATTCCCTCTGGGGCACCTGGCATTGGCCAATGTTGGAAGAGAGGATACTGGGCTAGATGGACCTTTGGTCTCACCTAGTATGGCCATTCTTATGTTCTTATGTTCATTCTTCCTTTGCAACTTTTCACACTGTCTGTTGCTCTCCCCCAAAGCACCTACAGTTACAGAACATTTCTCATAGACTCTAAGGTCAGAAGGAACCATCATGACCATCTAGTCAGACCTCCTGCATATCATAGACCACAGAACCTCATCCACCTCCTCCTGTAATAGCCCCATGGCCGCTGGCTGAGTTACTGATGTCCTCAAATCATGATTTGAAGACTTCAAGTTACAGAGAATCCATCACTTACACTAGTTTAAACCTGCAAGTGGCCCATGCCCCATGCTGCAGAGAAAGGAGGGGAAAAAAAAACCCAGGCTCTCTGCCAATCTGACCCAGGTGGAAATTCCTTCCTGACCCCAAGTATGGTGATCAGTTAGACCCTGAGCACATGGGCAAGACCCACCAGGCAGACACCTGGGAAAGAATTCTCTGTAATAACTCTGAGCCCTCCCCATTTAGTGTCCCATCACCAGTCATTGGAGATATTTGCTGCTAGCAGTCACAGATCAGCTACATGCCATTGTAGGCAGTCTCATCGTACTCTCCCCTCCATAAACTTATCAAGCTCAGTCTTGAAACCAGTTAGGTGTTTTTTCCCCCACTGCTCCTCTTGGAAGGTTGTTCCAGAACTTCACTCCTCTGATGGTTAGAAACCTTCGTCTAATTTCAAGCCTAAACTTGTTGATGACCAGTTTATATCCATCTGTTCTTGTGCTTAACTTAAATAGGTCCTCTCAATCCCTGGTATTTATCCCTCTGATGTATTTATAGAGAGCGATCATATCTCCCCTTGGCCTTCTTTTGGTTAGGTTAAACAAGCCAAGTTCTTTGAGTCTCCTCTCATAAGGTAAGTTTTCCATTCCTCTGATCATTGTAGCAGCCCTTCTCTGCACCGGTTCCCATCTGAATTTGAATTAATCTTTCTTAACCATGGGAGACCAGAACTGCACACAGTATTCCAGATGAGGGCTCACCAGTGCCTTGTATAATGGTGCTAACACTTCCCTGTCTTTACTGGGAATACCTCACCTGATGCATCCTAGGACCGCATAAGCCTTTTTCACGGTCGCATCATATTGGTGCCTCATAGTCATCCTGTGATCAACCAATACACCCAGGTCTTTCTCCTTTGCTGTCACTTCCAACTGAAAAGTCCCCAGCTTATAGCAAAAGTTCTTGTTGTTATCCCTAAATACATGACCTTGCACTATTAAATTTCATCCCATTTCTATTACTCCAGTTTACAAGGTCATCCAGATCTTCTTGTCTGATATTCCAGTCCTCCTCCGTATTGGCAATATCTCCCAACTTTGTGTCATCCAAATTTTATTAGCACACTCCCACTTTTTGTGCCAAGGTCAATATTAAGAATGTTAAATAAGATCAGTCCCAAGACAGATCCCTGAGGAACTCCACTAGCAACCTCCCTCCAGCCTGACAGTTCACCTTTCAGTATGATACGTTGTATTTTCCCCTTTTAACCAGTTCCTTAGCCACCTTTCAATTCTCATATTAATCTGCATCTTCTCCAATTTAACTAATAATTTCCCATGTGGAACTGTATCAAATGTGTCTGTTACAGCTGTCCCCCTGCTGCATTCCTTTCCCCCCCCC
>QXTE01000520.1:47327-115153 GCA_003942145.1 Platysternon megacephalum
TGTTAGTTGGTTATATGCTGCTGTGACACACCCTTTACATAGAAATTGTTAGCTACCTGTTACATTTATACTTCAGTGTTAATTGGTTACCAACTGTATTGTGCCCCACTGTATTGTACCCCACTATTGAAACCCCCTATCCTATTTACTAAAAGAAACCCCTCCCCAATTGTCTACCTTAACAAACCCCATACCCCTCACTATTGAATTTTCCCTGTTTTTGCATTTTCTTAATAAAGTTTATTTTGCACCCCACCTGTGTGGTAATTGCTCCCCAAGATCCCATATACCTGCTGGCAGGGACACTTAAAAATAGGAATTATATTAGCAATCATAGGGTACGACCCCCAAGTTTACAGATTCATTAAAAATCCTTGCTATGGGGCTTGCAATTTCATGTGCCAGTTCCTTTAATATTCTTGGATGGAGATTATCCAGGCCCCTGATTTAGTCCCATTAAGCTGTTTAAGTCTGACTTCCACCTCGGATGTAGTAATTTCTACCTCCATATCCTCGTTCCCATTAGCCACCCTGCCACTACCCCTAAAATCTTCATTAGCCTTATTAAAACTGAGGCAAAGTATTGGTGTAGGTGTTGGGCCATACCTAGATAATTTTTAATCTCCACCCCATCCTCAGTGCTTAATGGTCCCACTTCTTCTTTCCTTGTTTTCTATTTATATGGCTATAGACCCTTTTACTGTTGATTTTAATTCCCTTTACAAGGTCCAGCTCTGCTTGGCTTTTGGCAGTTCTCACTTTATCCCAGCATTTTCTAACATCCAAGAGGTAACTTTCCTTGCTGATCCCTCCCATCTTCTATTCCTTGTCGGCTTTCTGCTCTCTTGTAATACCCTGTGTGAGATGCTTGTTCAGCCAGCCTGGTCCGCAGCCCTTCCCTATGATTTCCCCCCTGGCTTGGGATGCAGCTTCAGAGAGTTTCTGCAACTTTGATTTAAAGTAATTCCAAGCCACCTCTACATTCAGATCCTTGAGTCCTTCAGTCCAGTCCGCTTCCTTGACTACTTCCCTTAGGTTTTTAAAGTTTGCCCTTTTGAAATCAAGGACCCTAGTTGCAGATCTACTGTTGTTTATCCTTCCATTTAGTTTAAACTGAATTAGCTCATGATCACTCAAACCAAGGTGACTCTCTTGTCAACAGCTCCTCTCCTTGTTATTGACCTTCTGATTCATTAGCTCCTCAGTAACTCTCACCTGCAGATTATTATTATTTATTATTTGTGTTATCATAGGACCTAAGAGCTTCAGTCATGAACCAAGACCCTGTTGTGCTAGGTGCTGTACAAACACAGAACAGAAAGACAGTTCAGGTTCAAAGAGTTTATAATCTGAGGGCTGGTCTACACTGGGAACTCACATCGGAATAGCTGTGTGTCTCAGGGAGGGTGAAAAATCCACACCTTTGAGAGATGTAGTTATGCCGACCTAACCCACCATGTACACTGTGCTAGGTCAATGGAAGAATTCATCCATCGACCTAGCTACCACCTCTTAGGGGGTGGATTATCTACACTACAGGAGAAGCCTTCCCTTGGCATAGGTAGTGTCTACACTGAAGCTCTGCAGCAGTACAGCTGAGCTGCTGTAGCGGTTTAAGTGTAGATATACCCAGAGATAAGGGACAACAGATGTATACAGACAGATGGGGAAGTACAAGGAAACAATGAGACAATACTGGTCACCATGTTCAGCTGTGGTCTCAACAGCCTAACTGTTAAGTTTTTGTAGGCATTGTGGCAGAGGAGAGTTTTAGACAACGCACAGTCAACCTGTGGAACTGGTTACCAGGGGATGTTGTGAAGGCCAAAAATATAACAGGGTTCAAAAAAGAGCTAGATAAGTTAATGGAGGGTAGGTCCATCAATGGCTATTGGTCAAGATGATCAGGGAGGCAACCCCATGCTCTAGGTGTTCCTAAACCTCTGACTGCCAGAAGCTGGGACTGGACGACAGGGATCACTTGATCATTGCCCTGTTCTGTTCATTCCCTCTGAAACATCTGGCACTGGCCACTGTTGTAAGACAGGATGCTGGGTTAGACGGACAATTGGTCTGACCCCATATGGCCGTTCTTAAGTAGGCATTTGAAGGAGAATAATGAAATGGCTCTGTGACAGCGTACCCCATAAAGGGGCTCATAAATGTATGTATAATATAACTGGAATAGGGTTTTGCTACATAGGCCATGTAACATATCTATGTAAAGGTTATGATCTACTGGTTATGTTCACCCTAGTTGTATGCATGCACCGTTTGTGGGTTCAAAGTTATGAACATTGGCTATATAATTGCTTGATTTCTAAGTGGCCTCAGTTAGAACATTTGATCACTTCTTGGGAAAGGAATGTGCAAATTAAATGTTCAATCAAGGAGCACTTAACAGACCAAAGAGCTTGGAAGACTCCAATCCACATTAGAAGTCTACCTGAGGACGTTCAAGGCAGCATGTGGGTAATGGCTGCTACCTGCAAGTCCTGTGTCATGCATGGGCATGTGACCTGCCCATGTGATTCCGAATCTCCATTTTGTGACTGGATTCTACAGAGGGTGAGGAGGGGGTCTCCACCCACAAGAGACAGTCTATTTAAACCCGTGGGAGACCCCTCCATTTTGTCTTCAGCTGGCTAAAGAAGAAGCCTCTCCACCCCCCCAGGATACTTGAAGGAAACTGAAACAAAGGACAGTAACTACAGGGGGTGTGAGTGATTGCTGGACCCAGGCTAAAAGAAGATTAGCCTGTAAAAGGGAACATTTTGGAACTGGTGAGGATCTTATCTATATTTAGTGCAATTAGACATAGATTTGCGCATTTTATTTTATTTTGCTGGGTAACTTACTTTGTTCTGTCTGTTACTACTTGGAATCACTTAAATCCTACTTTCTGTATTTAATAAAATCACTTTCTACTTATTAATTAACTCAGAGTATGTATTAATACCTGGGGGAGCAAACAGCTGTGCATATCTCTCTATCAGTGTTATAGAGGGCGAACAATTTATGAGTTTACCCTGTATAAGCTTTATACAGGGTAAAACGGATTTATTTGGGTTTAGACCCCATTGGGAGTTGGGCTTCTGAGTGCTAAAGGCAAGCAGACTTCTGTGAGCTGTTCTCAGGTAAACCTGCAGCTTTGGGACAGGTTATTCAGACCCTGAGTCTGTGCTGGAGCAGATGGGTGTGTCTGGCTTCACCAAGACAGGGAGCTGAAACCACTGAGCTGGCAGGGAGAACAAGAACAGAGGGAGCCTTTGCACATCAGGTGGCAGCTCCCAAGGGGGTTTCTGTGATCTAACCCGTCGCAGGCTCCTCCCAAGCATGAGGGGCAGAGTGGGGGAATGCACAAAGGTGCTTGTTTGTGAATTTAACAAGTGGGCAATAGAGGTTGACACCATGGGCTGACTGGAGACAAGGGTTGACCTTTTGATACTGAGTGAGAGATGACAGGTAGGTGGGGACAGGCTGTGAAGGGCCTTGAAAGTGAAGACAAGTAGCTTTTGTTTGATAAGATAGAGAAGAGGAGCCAGTGGGTGGATTCAAACAGAGGGGTGACATGATCAAAGCACTGAGCTAGGAACACAGTCTGTGCAGCAGCATTCTGAATGGTTGTGAGTAGGGCAAGAATGCATTTGTCAAGGCCAAAGAAAAAGATGATGTAGTTTTTGAGACTTCTGTCTTTCTTGATTTAATTTCATCCACTCCTAGTTTTATTCCCTTGTGGCACTCAGAACAATTTCTCTCTCACTGGAGTTTTACCATTCAGAAGTCTTAAGAAGTAGCCTGAGGAAGGTGACAGAACCAATGGACCATATCCCACCCCCAGTGACACCTGTGCAACCCCACTGATCTGAAGTTGCAACAGCAAAATATAACCTTATTCAAGTTAATGGAGAGTAACTGAATTGTAGGTGTAACAAAGGGCAGTTCTTCTTTATTTACTAACTGGGTCTGCAATGACACTGACAAGCATTGTTCATTATTCATGCAATCTAATTTATTGCTGCAGGTGCCAACACCATGTGTCCTAAACTTTCGCCTTCGTTTCTGTTCTTTCGTGAACTTAAGTTAGTGCTCATGGAAAGCTGGAGATATAATTTATTTCTCCCCTCTTGACTCCAACATATTAATTCTATTAAAAAAGATTATGTAAATCATGGTCACAGCATCCAGGCTAAAGGGAAACCCTGCTATCATGGAGCAAGATAATTATTCGGAATCATCTCTCCAAAGCACTCATTCTTATGGATGCCAAGTGTGATGATTTGCCGGGTCCCATGAGACATGCTGCAGGGTGACTGCCTCTAATAAAAATGCCTGAGAAACAAGGAAGGAGACTCTGAGACCAAAACTTTTTATGAACTCATAGGTGCTGGTTTCCGTAGACCCTCTTCCCCCCAGGATTCAACTACTACAGTTATTGGGCAATGTTTGTCCAACGTGAAATCAGATTCAGACTCCGCTTCGTAATAGTACATCCCACATAGATTCTGTGGTGCTACGTTCCATCTATTCTTGGGAATCGAGGGCTCTGGCTGGTAGAGGCCAGGATGTCTGCATCAGTTGGGCAGCAGCCACCCGCTCACGCAGTGCCTGGATCTGGGATTAGGGCAGAAGAGGCTCAGTGGGACAAGGGGTGGGAAGTAGCTGTCGGGGGCAGGAGGTTTGCTCCTCTTGCTAGACACTTCTGAGCAGAGGATGTTTCTCTGGGAGCCAGTTGTGAAAATAAATTTCCAGTTGGAGGCCATGTAAACCATGGTGTATTCCTCCTGGGGAGAATGGCAGCTCTGCCAGTGGAAGTGATCCAGGATGCAGATTCAAAAGTACTGAGCACCCCAGAGCAACTCTTTCCTCCCTGCATATTTCCTGACTCCCCCCTCCTGCAAATGCCCTTTCCCCCAGTCTTCACTTTTTCTCCCCAAACACCCTTTCCTTCATCCCCCAAGTCTCAAATTCTCTTTCTGCTCCCCACAACCCTTCTCTCTCCATTGCATGAGAAGACCTAAAGTCACCCCTCCCCCCTTTCCTCCCTCCCATCTTCATGGTATGACCCTTCTCCTTCCTTACGAGCTGTGGTAAGCAGTGCAATAGTTCACAACGTTGACATGTGAGGTATCTTCATTGGCATCTGCCTTAGTCCTCATTGAAATGAATGGAGCAGATCACACCTCACACTCTCTGCAAACTTGTGGAGGTGTCTCTGAATCGGTCACATTTTGCAGAGGTTTTTTTACCACCATAACAGCTAGAGACTTGCTTTTTTAAATCATAGAAAGCCAGTAGCGGCGCCAGCTTTGCCGGCGCCCTAGGCGGCGGCAGGTCCCGCCCCCGAAATCCCGCCCCCAACAGCGGCGGCGGAAGGCCCCGCCCCCAAATTTCTACGGGCGGCGGGGGCGCAGGCGCCCCCAAAATAGCAGCGCCCTAGGCGACCGCCTAGGTCGCCTAATGGGAGCGCCGGCCCTGTATAAAGCTTAGATTCTGGAAACCAACCGAGAGGCCAGGCATCCTTGTAGCTCTTTTCTGAACTCTTTCCAACATTTCAACATCCTTTCTGAAGTGTGGACAGCAGAACTGGAGACAGTATTTCAGTGATAACTTCACCAGTGCCATATACAGTACAACCACCTCCCTACTCCTGTTTGATATTCCCATAGTCATACATTGAAGGATCGCATTAGATCTTTTGGCCACATTTTCATGTTCAGTTTGTTCTTCACCATCAGCTGCACTTGCAGAAGCCCAAGAGAGAGAGAAGCTGCTTTTGGCAGGAGAGGGCAAGCTGCTTTGCCCTGCACTCCCCCTTGACCCTATCCCCCGGCTAGGGCAGTCCACACTCAGAGATACAGAGACAGAATTGAGAAACGTTTAAACAAGGATGACATCTTTGCATCCAAAGAACATGGCTGCATTCTGGATATCAAAAGATACTTGAATCCAGAAAATAAGATGATTCTGGGTTAATCCAGATCAAAACAGCAAGTGTGCAGTACAACTGCATAAAATAAGGGTTCCCTTCCACTTAGAAGATGATGCTCTTTTTGAATAGACCACCTTGTGGTGATATCGGTCCTGTCTGGTGACATTGTTAAATGCACTTCTCATTTTAAAGGAAATGGATTCAAATGCAATTAGAAAGGACTCTTGCTCATTTGCCTTAATATGACTCATTGCAAATTATTGAATTTTGTGGATTAGCAAATAGGTTAAACCCAGATTCAAAAGCAAATGTAGGAAAAGCTTTCTGGTTTAGGAAATATGGACTGACTTCAATGGGACTTACGCACATATTTAACTTTCAGCAAATGCTTAAGATCTTTCCTGAATTGAGACCATAATGCATTAAACATACTTTGCTCATTTATTTGGTAAGTGCAGTTTAATTATTTAGCATATACTTACATGGCATCTATTTTATACACTGCAGTGTACTTTGTAAGAGCAATGAAGTCCTAGTAATAGGAGACTTCACTGTAGCTCTTTGCTTGTGGAGAATTCTTATGTGAGAGGATTTAGCAAAGTGCTCAGTTGGAAGGTATTCATTTTCTTTAACTCGGTGGGATTGTTCTTGTCTCCTTCAGGCCTGCATTAAAAATGTCACGTGCCAGGTCCTCAGCTGGTTGCAATCTGCATAGCTCTGCTTACGTCAATGGAGCTACACCTATTTACACTGGCTGAAGATTTGGCCCAATAGATGGGAAACATCATGTGTCATTTCCAAATCTGGGAACTTCTTCACTTCCAGCTGTGCAGCAAATGGCAAGCCCCAGAACGGCTTTATTTTGTTCACGTGGTGATTCAGATTACTAGATTTTAAGGCCAAGAGGGACCATTATAATCCTCCTGTATGACCTTCTGCATAGCACAGACCAGAGAACCTCACCCAGTAATATCTTCAGCATGCCCATATGTGATGATCTGGGGAATCTGTCCATATACAGCTTACAATACTGGTTGATCCTGGGGGCTGTCTGTGTATCCATGTCAGACTGCAAGCTCCATTTTGAATGTGGGGGTTCGTTCACCCTCTCTATTGTCCTTCTACCTCCACATCAGGCTGAAATGCCAAGGGATAGAGGCACAGAGCTAACAATAAAGGGCTGTTAAATCTGGATGGCCCTCTGTTCACATAGACAAAAGGCTGGCTCCTGGCTAGGAGAGCTGGTTTATTGGTAGAAGTCGCCTGGAAACAATGTCACCTGGTAGGGGACTGTGGTCATCTTTTGCGACTGATCAGGCAGCCACATGACCAAAGACACTGGGAGGTTACAAAAAGGTGGGAGCTGTTCTGCTGTGGATCTTTGGCCATTTTCACCAGCTCAAGCAGAGGGGAGCAGGAACCCTGCCTACCTGAACACAGATGGTCCCCCAGGACTCCCAAGGGAAGGGTGAGCTAGAGAGAGGCACATGCCGCTCAGGAGAGTCTGTTTTCCAAATCATCTGTGCTTTCTTGTGCTTTCTCTCTTGAGTACAGAGTCATTGGGTTAGGAACCTTTTGCTAACTCTGTCAGTTGGCTTTCAATATTGCTTGTCCCTGACTTAGCAGCATAGGTGCTGGAACTAGAAATGCTGGAGGTGCTACAAGACCCCTGGCTTGGAGCGGTTTCCATCATATCCAGGGTTTATAGTTTGGTTCAATGGCTCTCAGCACCCCTACGATACACATTGTTGCAGCTCCCCTGCTAACAGTGGGAGCTTGACCAGATCTGTGGCACCATAACTTCTGTGAGAGCTACAGTGCATCTTCTAGACAGACATACAGCCCTGATTTCAAGTGATGGAGAATCCACCACAACCCTTGGGAAGCTGTTCCAGTGGTTAATTACCCTCAGCTGTTAACAATTTATGCCATATTTCTAGTTTGAATTTGTCTAGCTTCAGCTTCCAGCCACGCAGTCTCATTAGACCTTTGTCTGATGGATTAAAAGAACCCTCTACTCTCAGAAATCTGTCCCCTGGTAGGTACGCGTGGACCATGATTAAGTCACCACTTGACCTTTCTTTAGGAAAGATAAATAGCTTGAGCTTCTTAAGTCTCTCACTATAAAGCAGAATTTCAAATATCAAATCTCTTGTCGTGCTTTTCTGCACCCTTTCCATCTTTCAACAGCCTTTTAAAAAATATGGACCCCAGAGCTGGACACAGCATGCAGTAATGGTCTCGCTGATCCCCTCTACATCCACAAAGACTTTCATTAGATGCTGTGCTCTGTTTCTAAGAACTGAATCCCCAAACCTCAAACTAACCTGACTGTGCACCAGTGAGTGTAATTAGCAGATAACACAGGAACCCTGAATTGTAAATCAGGTTCAGGCATGTATAGAAGATGCTCTGTTAAATCACCATGAAATCTCTGAGCAAAGTTTCTGTTGACAGATATTTGAAGGTTTCCAAGAAGAATGTATCGGAGGATAAAAAAATCCAACCCAAATGAAACCAGTTATCAGTGGCTGGCAAAGAGGCCACTAGAGGACTTGTATCTGTCACTCCTGTCACCTGCAGCTTCAGTGTTGACATTTGATTGAAGCTGAATGAAGGCTACTGCGGCTCCTTGCTGTTCTGATGGCCAGTTGGGTTCAGCTTGGTGCCTGTTTGCACAGCCCCAGCAGTGCCTTAGGGCTGTCCCCAGCCTCTGCTTGCTTCTCTGACCACACAGAGACACAAGCTGTAACCACAGAGTCTGCTCGCTGTTCCCGAGGGGGAGCATGCACTCCGCAGCAGCAACTTACAGCCATGTTCAGCCTGACATGGCCACCAGAGCCCTGACTGTCCATTCTGGAAAAGCTTGGCCTGACATAATACTCTGACTGATCTGATAAATCACATCTAAGCCACACAGTTTGAGTTTCAAATAGTCACGATCCATCTGTAAACCAAAACCTATTATCTAACTGACCCCAGCATGTATTGGAGGAAAATGATATTCTATAAGCAGAATGAGGTCAAAATTGTCAGATAAGTCTCATTGTGAATCATTCCCTAGGCTTGGCCTGTATCCTTTCCCAGCCATACTGCATTAGCTTACTGGAAATCGCAGCCATCCTTACGTCTAGGATTAGGTTATATTTAAAATACTGAGGTATTTCTTCCTTCATTTTCGCTACTGCATCTTCCCCTTGTAAGAGAGAGTTATTTAACCCTGGGGTGGGGGTGGAGGTGCATAACCAAAGGGTTGAAAATCTTTTGTAGCGCTGCATGCCTTTGATTCTCTAGACTGTTGTACAGGAGGTCAGATTAGAAGATCACGATGGTCCCTTCTGGCCTGAGAAGCTATTAATCTCTCCTCTCCTTCCCTTGCCATCTGAGATCCACCCACTTCTACTCCTTTCCCTTGGCCTTTAAACTCCTGCACTGATTCACCCTCCAGGTCCTTCCCCTGCATGACCAGCCACACAACTAGACCAGTCGGAAAACGCTGATTTGCTGGACTGAAATGTTTCATCTAATCTACTGCAGACTTGAGAAAACTTTTGCCTAAACACTGGCAGGTTTCCTGCAGGTGTTCCAGGGCCCACAGCTCTGGGGCAGGAAGCCTGCCAGCCTCAGGGCTGCTGGGTTCCCTGCTCCGCAGCTCTGGGACCGGTGCCGTAACAAGGGCGAGGCGAGTGAGGCACTTGCCTCGGGCACGCAAAGCGGAGGGGCACAGCTCTACCGCCCAAGCAGGGCGGAGGGGGAAAAAAAAGCGCCACGATCGGCAGCGCTTCGGCGGCAGCTCTACCGCCGCCGCTTCTTCAAGAGGGACTGCGGGACCTGCCGCCGAATTGCCGCCGAAGAGCCTGGAGCCGGCCCTTGCCTTGGGCACAAACATTCCTTGTTACGGCTCTGTCTGGGACTGACCAATGAGGCAAACTGCCCAAGGGCAGGTGATCCCAGCGCTTCTAGGGCTTGCAGCTCTGGGGCAGCCTGACATGCCAGAGCTCCAGGCTGGAACCTCGACTCTAACAAAGGTTTGGCAGCTCTGCAGCAGGGAGCCTGGAAACCCTGAGAGCCCTGAGTGGAGTTGGGGCTCTCAGGGCATCCACGCTCTCTGCCATGAAGCTGGGAACCTGGAGCTCCTGGGATGGACTCCCAGGGCCTGTGGCATCCTGCCCTGGGGCTGGAGACACCAGGGTTTCCAGGTAGCCTCTGACACATGGACTTGGGAGCCCTGGGGGCTGGTGAGTGAAATTGACAAGAAAGTCAATTTCACTCAGCTGCTGCCAGTTCTACAGAGCAAATTTGGGTCTGAAAACTACATATGGTGGCATTTCCAAAAACTTTTTTTTTCCCCCCAGTTTTCTTCTTTCATTGAGAAGCCCCAAAATTTCAGGTTTGGTTCAACCTGATGTGACGAAGTGGGAATTTTCTGTAATATTGTAATGATGGCTTTAAAGTGTGCCTCAGTTTCCCTCGGGAGTTTACATTGCTACCCAATGGATGCAAAATGGTTAAAAAGCTATTCTTGGGGCAGAGCAGGAGTCATGAGTCATGTGACAGACACACCTGTCTGGGGTGGAATGAATGGGTTGTTAAAGGACTGGCTGAAACCCACCCATATCAATGGAGGAGCCACAAAGCCAGTGGGAGCCCCTGAGGACTGTAGAGTTGGCACCTCGCCATGGGAAGCTCTGGCAGGCGGACATGTGAACTCAGCATGGGTCTGCAGGAATTGAACAATGGCCTGAGAGGTGTCAGGGGCTAGAATAAGAGTTGACTTTTGGGAGCAACACAGAGCTGTCACCTGAGACTGACAGACGGCGAAGCAGAGCCAGAATGGTTCCATGGCCGGTTGACTGGGTGGAGCACTGGCTTGGCCAGAGCGGACTATGATGTAACCCTTATTTGCCTCTGCTAACCCAAGGACTTCCCGATGCTGTGTTCCAGCTGGCTAAGAAACACGGCTCTGTTTTGAAAAGGTTGCCTGGTGTCACTGCAAATGCTGACTGAGGTGCACTGGTCGCTGAACAGAGTCAAAGTCTCCGACCGGGAGTCTGTCTCAGCTGGACTCACTGGGCAGAGCTCATGGTGTGACGCACGGCTGTTGGAGCCTGGAGGCTCAGTTGTGGAGGTGTTGAGATTGCCTGGCTTACCCTTAAGGAAGAGTGAGATCCCTTGGGGGGCTGGCACATTGAAGAGGTTCCTCCAAGGGACTGTTTTCAAGCTGGGGTGTAGCACAGATCCTGTGGAGCTGTGACACCCACTTGGCTCCACATACAAGTGCCTTCTGTAGCTCTTACTGGTGCTTGCCGTATCCCACATGGCTCCCAGTCAACCTCCTTCTGTTAGCCAGCCTCCCTCTGCACCTGACCTTCCTGGCTCCAGATCCCTTACCCACCCGCTGCTGCTGTGCAGCTGGTAACGTGCAATCTGAGAGGTTAAGGTGTAGCTTGCATAATGGCACTTCCCCTTGAATGTGCTCAAAATGTCCTTAAAGCTGGAGGTCCTCCAGCACCTGCCCTGCTTATTTTCTCCTGAGCCAAGCACAGAACTCCATATGAAGTCTCTCTGATTTCTCCCTAAAATACTCAGTGTGAGTATTGGCAGTAAAGGGCTGGAGGAACAGCCCTGTCCTGTTTCATTAGAGCCATGCTGCAGTGTGACGCAGGTGAGATGTGATGTGCATACGCAGAGATGTGGAAGGCTCTGCATAGGGAGCAGTTTCTCTCCAAGGATTCCACATTCTCTAACACTGTGCCTAGGTTTGGCAGCTGATTTTGAATCCAAGGTAACCCACTGTGATATCTGCCAGCATCTTGCAGAGGCAACACAGAGATTAGCATGCTAAAGGGTATGCCAGTCGCAAATGCCCAGCTTCTGTCAAAGTGAGATTGAGATTGATCCAGAGATAAAATAAGGATGATGACATCACAGGAAATGAGGATGTCCAGATGTGATATTATAACCCAAACCCTTTCCCTTCCAGGGCCCAACCTGATCCCTTCTGCTCTCTGACCCTCAACATCTTATGTTGGGAGGGGGAGAAGCAGCAGGATTTCATGTCAGAGCAAGGACACCTAAACTAATGACTGATAAATAGCACCACAACTAGAAATGATAAAGAAATACATTGGGATGCATGAAGCTAAAATGCAAAGATAGAGAGGAAAAATATGTTGTGAAATATGTGAGGATTTTTAAGGAAAATTGGAGTTTATAAATCAAAATGTCAGTAAAAAACTTCTCAGCATGTTTTTCCACAGGAATAATTGGAGAGAGGATTGTGAAGACCTAGGTATTTATAATGATACTTTATAATAATCTGTGATATAAGAATTATATAATTTTATTACAGGTTTTTAGAAAGCAAATATGAGACTTTAAAAAAAATAAACAGATTTGTCGATATTCTTACATAAGTATTGAAAGAGGGAGCAAATACAGAATGTAAAGAATTATAGTTTACACATTCTAATGGGTATTAATATTGATTTTGTAAAAGTTCTGTGAATGAATGTTTAAAAATCAGTTAATCCCTTTTGGCTCATCTTTTCTCACATAGGCCAATTTTTAATGTAATATAGATAGTAAGTCACTTCACTTTCTTAATTATTTTATTTTGGTTCTATAAAAACTATGGTTTTGCAATCAATGTGATAATATGTATTTATTGGGTGCAGCCACAAAAATTCTAAGCAGGTGTCTGTCTTTATTTAGCTTTGGACACGTCCGGTTCTGTTCCTAGCACAATGTCCATACGAACTTGGGGAGGCTGGGCCCTAAAATAGCTCTTGCATCAGTTTTCTAACATCAGACATGTAGTCATAGCAGATTTTAAAGCCAAAAAAGGTTTGTATTGTCTCTCTCTCTCTCTCTCTCTCTATATATATATATATATATATATAATGTTTTTAATATTTATAACAACCCCTAAAATTGGAAATGGAGAAAATTTTATATATATATTGTGGCCGAGCTCCGACCTTGTCCCCGTGGGTCCCGCACTTCCAGGCGGTTTATGCCAGCCTCCGAGGCTCACTGCAACCCTCCACGTAGCCCTTCTCTCTCTAGGGCTAGGGTTACAGTCTACTGAGCCCTTTGCATCACAAGCCAGCAAGGAGGTCGGTGAGAGACCTCCCACAGTCTCTGTTGTCCCTAGGGGCTTATTTCAGGACAGTTTAGCCTCCTGTCCTGACAGGGGCCTGACTTCCCCTCCCAGGAGGTGTTTCTGTAGTGGCAGGTTGGGGGGAACCCAGGCCCGCCCTCTACTCCGGGTTCCAGCCCAGGGACCCTAATGGCAGCAGCTGTTGGCAGCCGACCTTTCACCGCCAGAGCTGCTACATTTCCCTGGGCCACTTTCCCACAGCTCTCCTGCTTCTCCCTTCTTCACCCTGACCTTAGGGCTCCCTTACCGATAACTTGAGGGTGTCTTCATTACCCAGCCCTTCAGTCACACTTCCTCTCCCTGGCTTTCTTCAGCCTGACTGGAGTGAGCCCTTTTATAGTATCAAAAAGGGCCTTAATTAGAGTCAGGTGTTCACATTACCTCAATGGCCTCACCTGACTCTTAGCAGGTTAATTGGAGTCAGGTGTTCTCATTAGCCTGGAGCAGCCCCTGCTCTGGTCAGTCAGGGAACAGAAAACTGCAAATCCAGTGGCCAGTATATCTACCTTCCATCCGATGCGGAGGCCCCCCGGAACACCAGGAAGGGGGGCACCAATGCCGAGCCTTCCGCTTTGCCCCCTGGCAACTCCCATTCAATGGTGCCGGCTGGGGACAACGTGGCAGCACCGGAGGGTAACACCGTCCCTCCTCCAGAGTCTCTTCCCACGGAAGCCCCCGATGGAACCCCTCCTGCCCCCTTACCATCTGAAGCCCCTGCGAGCCCCGAGGCGAGTGTCGCTTCAGGCGCTGGCAGGGAGAACCCTGGGGTGGTGGAAGGCGATCTCCCCTCATCTACGAGGAGATCGAGGCCCTGGCTCTGACACCGGTCACCCAGGGGGAGGACGACCCTCTGCTAGCGGGCCTCGATCTGGGCGACCTCACCCCAGTCCCCCTTTCCCCGTGCTCCGCCCCCCAAACTGTTGCTTCTGCTCCCGCCTCCGAGGAGCCCCTGGACTCTTACGCAAACCCGGCCGCGGATGGCACCCCGCTAGTGGCCGCCGAGCCTCTTGAGGCGACGGCCAGTGCCGTGTGGCCAGGACCCGAGTCACCAGGGGAATCCCTCGTAGCTGCGGGGCAGCCGACCTCCTTCCTGGGTGGGGGCCCCATCGTTGATTTTCCACCTTTGGACGCCGTGGCCATACCACCTGCCTTAGAGCACGAGCCTGGCATTGCCGAGGGTCCCCCTCCCAACCCACGGACCCCTGAGCCTAACCACAGGAGGCCACTGGGGCCCCCGGTTCCACTATCGCCCCTGTCCCTATTCCTGACTCCTTCCCTACCCCTGAAGCCGACCCCCGCCCTGTCCCCTCCACCTCCTGTGGTGTTACTGCCGCCCCTGGGGCCATCTCCTTCCCCTTCCAAGAGGGTGACCCCCAGGGAGCAGCCTTTGTGTTTCCCTGTCCCGACCCACTGATTCCCTCCGCCACCCCCCATTGAACCAGCGATCGAGGCGGGCCACGTGGCGCCGGCCCATCGGGTGCCACATCGGGGGTCTGCCCCCTGCCTGCCTGTCTCGGTGGGCCACGGGGCTTTGATAGGGGCCCCACTGGGGGAAAGCCAAAGATCAGTAACCCCGCCTCCCCATATGCTGAGAGAGGAGCTGCAGGAGTTTTTAGAAGACGTCCGTGTCTCCCGCAACAAGGTACAGCTTGCACTCCAGCGATGGGGGGATTTTCATCAGGTCCTCCGGGCCGCGAGGGCCCTCATGGGGGAGGATCAAAGGACCGGGAAGCAGGGCGCCGCAGCCTACCAGCGGGTCTGCAGCTTCCGTGACTCCTTACACACTTATGGGGTAGGTCACGGTTTGCTGCACGGTCCAATGGAGGCCGTGGGCGTCTCTGCCAGTGAGGATCCCCTCCAGCCCTCCCTATGAAAGCTGTCATCTTTGCCACATTAAACACCCGGGGCTGTAGGGTGGGTCTCTGCAGGAGCCAGGTGCTCTCCTTCCTCCGGGAGGGGGGTACTCTGTGATCTTCCTGCAGGAGACCCACATGGCTCCAGCCATTGAGGCTAGCTGGCGGCTGGAGTGGGGGGATGGGGTATATTTTAGCCACCTTGGCACCCGCTCGGCTGGGGTGGCCACCCTGTTCTCCCCCGAGCCACGGCCCGAGGTGCTGGGGGTCGCCGAGGTCGTGCCAGGTCGCCTGCTGCACGTCCGGGCCTGTGTGGAGGGGCTGACATTAAACCTGGTCAACATCTACGCCCCGAACACGGGCCCGGAACGAGTGCATTTCGTTCGGCAGACGTCGGCCTTCCTCAGCACCCTGGATCCTCACGAGTGCCTGGTCCTGGGTGGGGACTTCAACACCACCCTTGAGGACCGGGACCACTCAGGAGTCAAGAAATCCCAGGCAGCTGCGGGCGTCCTCAGGGAGATTGTGGACCATCACTCCCTGGTGGACGTCTGGCACGACCACCACCTGGATGATGACACCACCTTCACCTATGTCTGGGTGGAGGACGACCAGTCGCGCCACTCCCGGTTGGACCGCATTTATTTCTCACGTTTCTATCTGGCACGGGCCCACACCTCCGGCATCCGGCCGGCCCCGTTCTCGAATCACCACCTGGTGACCGTGACGGCCTCTCTCAGTTCGGAGAGGCTGGGGCCGGCCTATTGGCATTTTAACAACAGCTTGCTGGAGGACGTGGGCTTCGTGGCGTCCTTCCGGGAGTTCTGGCTGGCCTGGCGGGGGCAGGGGCGCGCCTTTCCCTCGGCACAGCGGTGGTGGGATGTGGTGATAGGGCAGTTGGAACGGGAGGTCTTAGAGCTAGAGAGGCGTCTGGCCTCCGGCCCCGAGGATCCACCCCTCTGTGCAGCGTACCGGGAGAAGCGGGAGGAGCTCCGGGCCCTGGAGGACCATCGGGCCCGGGGTGCCTTCATTCGATCCCGCATCCATCTCCTTCGGGAGATGGATCGCGGCTCCCGCTTCTTCTACGCCCTGGAGAGAAAGAGGGGGGCTAAAAAGCATGTCACCTGCCTCCTGGCAGAGGACGCCCCCCCCCCCCCCCCCCANGCGGGATTGAACAAAGTCACCCCGGGCCTGATGGTCCTCCAGGGCCCGGAGTGCCTCCCACTTCTCCCGGTACGCTGCGCAGAGGGGTGGATCCTCGGGGCCGGAAGCCAGACACCTCTCTAGCTCTAAGACCTCCTGCTCCAACTGCCCTATCACCGCATCCCTCCGCTGGCTGGCGCCCCAGGTGTAGTCTTGGCAGAAGAGCCGCACGCGGACCTTCCCCACATCCCACCACCGCTGTGCCGAGGGAAAGGCGCGCCCCTGCCCCCGCCAGGCCAGCCAGAACTCCCGGAAGGACGCCACGAAGCCCATGTCCTCCAGCAAGCTGTTATTGAAAACATGAGAAATAAATTCGGTCCAACTGGGAGTGGTGCGACCGGTCGTCCTCCACCCAGACATAGGTGAAGGCGGTATCGTTGTCCAGGTGGTGGAGTTCTCTGGCGGAGAAGGATGCGTGGTGGATAGATAAATGCCAACATAGAGCAGTGGACCCGCGCTCCACCGGATGGTCTTCATTTATTCACTCTAATTTAAGGTTTCGCGTGCCAGTAATACATTTAAACTTTTTTAGGTCTCTTTCTATAAGTCTATAATATATAACTAAACTATTGTTGTATGTAAAGTAAATAAGGTTTTTAAAATGTTTAAGAAGCTTCATTTAAAATTACATTAAAATGCAGAGCCCCCTGGACCGGTGGCCAGGACCCGGGCAGTGTGAGTGCCACTGAAAATCAGCTCACGTGCCGACTTTGGCATGCGTGCCATAGGTTGCAACCCTGCTAGATAAAGGCCTTGGTCTCCTCCCCCATGTTGGCTGCCTTTTAGGGATGCTACTTTATGACCTATTTGTCCCAGACTCTAGTTCCCTTTCCTGAGGGCATCTCGCACTTCCCTTATCTTCAGGGATATGTCAATGAGCCACACATGCCCGAGTGAGTAACCTGCAGCATCAGTGAAAAAGTCAATGACATGTTTGGAATCTACCTTCTTCCAGCCCATAAGAAAATGTGACCTCTGTGGCATGCTGTCCCTCAAAGCAGCACCCTGGAACCCCCATATTCACCGTTGTCATATGATATGTTGTGTACAAAGTATGCCTTGTGAGGTATCATTTTAAAAGTCTTGATCTGTTAAACATTAATATCCTGTTGGATGGTATGTGCTATCATTGTATGGGACATTACATTACGACATTACGAAGTTTTGCTATGTGTGTGTTACTGGAATATGTTGTGAGGTTGGGAACATCCATAATTAGCTTTTCAGGTACAGCAATGGAGCAGCCAGATGCTGCTGATGGCCCATTAAAGGGAATCCATACTCACAAGGGCTATCCTAGGAACTGTAAACAGTGGAGACTTCTCAGACATAGCACATAGACAATGGAGACTGCTTGACCCACCCAAGCAAGCTGAAGAATCCATAAAACAGAAATTAAAAGGTACAGTGACTAGAGTGAAATCCCTGCAAGCTGCAAGGACACTTTTCAAAGACACCAGAATAGAGGCCCAACTTAAATGTATACCCCAAATTAAAAAACACAGTAAAAGAACTAAAAGAGCCACCGTGGCTTAACAACCATGTAAAAGAAGCAGTGAGAGATAAAAAGGCATCTTTTAAAAAGTGGAAGTCAAATCCTAGTGAGGTGTATAGAAAGGAGGATAAACACTGCTAAATTAAGTGTAAATATGTAATCAGAAAAGCCAAAAAGGAGTCTGAAGAACAGCTAGCCAAAACTCAAAAGGTAATAACAAAATGTTTTTTAAGTACATCAGAAGCAGGAAGCCTGCTAAACAACCAGTGGGGCCCCTGGACGATCGAGATACAAAAGGAGCAATTAAAGATGATAAAGTCATTGCGGAGAAACTAAATGAATTCTTTGCTTCAGTCTTCACAGCTGAGGATGTTAGGGAGATTCCCAAACCTGAGCTGTCCTTTGTAGGTGACAAATCTGAGGAATTGTCACAGATTGAAATGTCATTAGAGGAAGTTTTGGAATTAATTGATAAACTTAACAGTAACAAGTCACCGGGACCAGATGGCATTCACCCAAGAGTTCTGAAAATACTCAAATGTGAAATTGCGGAACTATTAACTCTGGTTTGTAACCTGTCCTTTAAATCGACTTCTGTACCCAATGACTGGATGATAGCTAATGTAACGCCAATATTTAAAAAGGGCTCCAGAGGTGATCCCGGCAATTACAGATTGGTAAGTTTAATGTCAGTACTGGGCAAATTAGTTGAAACAATAGTAAAGAATAAAATTGTCAGACACATAGAAGAACATAAATTGTTGGGCAAAAGTCAACATGGTTTCTGTAAAGGGAAATCATGTCTTACTGATCTATTAGAGTTCTTTGAAAGGGTCAACAAACATGTGGACAAAGGGGATCCAGTGGACATAGTGTACTTGGATTTCCAGAAAGCCTTTGACAAGGTCCCTCACCAAAGACTCTTACGTAAATTAAGTTGTCATGAGATAAAAGGGAAGGTCCTTTCATGGATTGAGAACTGGTTAAAAGACAGGGAACAAAGGGTGGGAATAAATGGTAAATTCTCAGAATGGAGAGGGGTAACTAGTGGTGTTCCCCAAGGGTCAGTCCTAGGACCAATCCTATTCAACTTATTCATAAATGATCTGGAGAAAGGGGTAAACAGTGAGGTGGCAAAGTTTGCAGATGATACTAAACTGCTCAAGATAGTTAAGACCAAAGCAGACTGTGAAGAACTTCAAAAAGATCTCACAAAACTAAGTGATTGGGCAACAAAATGGCAAATGAAATTTAATGTGGATAAATGTAAAGTAATGCACATTGGAAAAAATAACCAACTATACATACAATATGGTGGGGGCTAATTTAGCTACAACTAATCAGGAAAGAGCTCTTGGAGTCATTGTGAATAGTTCTCTGAAGATGTCCATGCAGTGTGCAGTGGCAGTCAAAAAAGCAAACAGGATGTTAGGAATAATGAAAAAAGGGGATAGAGAATAAGACGGAGAATATCTTATTGCCCTTATATAAATTGATGGGACGCCCACATCTTGAATCCTGCGTACAGATGTGGTCTCCTCATCTCAGAAAAGATAGACTGGCATTAGAAAAGGTTCAGAGAAGGGCAACTAAAATGATTAGGGGTTTGGAATGGGTCCCATATGAGGAGAGATTAAAGAAGCTATGACTTTTCAGCTTGGAAAAGAGGAGATTAAGGGGGGATATGATAGAGGTATATAAAATCATGAGTGGTGTGGAGGAAGTGAATAAGGAAAAGTTATTTACTTGTTCCCATAATATAAGAACTAGGGGCCACCAAATGAAATTAATGGGCAGCAGGTTTAAAACAAATAAAAGGAAGTTCTTCTTCACACAGCGCAGTCAACCTGTGGAACTCCTTGCCTGAGGAGGTTGTGAAGGCTAGGACTATAATAGGGTTTAAAAGAGAACTAGATAAATTCATGGAGGTTAAGTCCATTAATGGCTATTAGCCAGGATGGGTAAGGAATGGTGTCCCTAGCCTCTGTTTGTCAGAGGGTGGAGATGGATGGCAGGAGAGAGATCACTTGATCATTACCTGTTAGGGGGAGGGATAGCTCAGTGGTTTGAGCATTGGCCTGCTAAACCCAGGGTTGTGAGTTCAATCCTTGAGGGGGCCACTTAGGGATCTGGGGCAAAAATTAGTCCTGCTAGTGAAGGCAGGGGGCTGGACTTGATGACCCTTCAGGGTCCCTTCCAGCTCTATGAGATAGGTATATCTCCATATATTATATTATTATATTATATTAGGTTCACTCCCTCTGGAGCACCTGGCATTGGCCACTGTTGGTAGACAGGGTACTGGGCTGGATGGACCCTTGGTCTGACCCAGTACGGCCGTTCTTATGTTCTTAAAAGAGGGGAAGTGACATCATCACATGGCCTCACTCCCCCCCACCCCACTCAACACCTGGAAAAACATCTGGAAGATAAAGATCTTGAATGGGGGAGGTGGTCCCAGGCTGAAGTTCCAGGTTCCAGCTTTTGTATTGAAAATCTCTATCCTTTATGCCTACCACTTACAATCACTTAAAATCTATCTTTCTGTAGTTAACCCTATTTATGTTTTATCTAAAACAGTGCATTGTGGTTGAAATGCTTGGGAAATCTGCTCAATGCAGAAATACTGGTGCATGTCCTCTCCACATTGAGGGAGGGATGGACTGGATTATAAACATACACTGGTTGGGCTTCTGACCAGGGCAAGCTGGTCCAGCTCTAGAGTCCTAGGCTGAGGACTGGGGGGAATTGGCTGGAACCTCTCTAATGTTAGTTCATGAGTGAACTGGGAGAAGCATTCATGTAACTCAGCTGGGTGTGTCCCTGCCTGTGGATATCTGTGTAAGTGCAGGACCCGAGAGAGGTTTGTGGCTTAGCAACAGCATCACAGGGTGAGAGGAAGCTCAGGTTGGAGGGACAGAGGGCTCAGCAGTACTCCAGTTCCAGGTTGCACCCTGGGAAAACCTGTCACAACCTCCACTTGCATTTCATTCCTGGCTTCCCTTCAAACTAAGCCCAGTGATGCCCAGTCCTACCATGGTTTTCTACTACTGGGGTTCCAGCACCTGCAAATAGACCGGAACAACAGGAAGTCCTCACCCACCCCTCATGCCATCAGCGTTTTCTCTCTCGGCATATTGTCCTGGCACCCGCCCTCTAGAAGCAGATGCTGTATTTCCACTCAGCTGACACATGATGGTTGAACACCCCTGCATCTCTTGGTTTACTTATGGCCTTGGGGTTCTGTCATCTAAGTTAATTATACTCCTTTTCGATTGCAGTAACCACCCAGGTGCACTGTAGACAGAGCTCTGGAGCAACGCTGATGGCGTAAGAGACGATACTACATAGGTGCTGGCTGAGCCTCCAAAGCTGAGGTTTCAACATCAACCTTCTTTTATTTAGAGCTGGTCAGAAAATGGATTTCCCATCCTGCAAAAAGTTTGGAGATTTTTTGGGGGGAAATTCCACATTGGGCCAAAAAGTCAAAATTTTGAAATTTGTCACAAAATGAAATTCTGGGGGATGGGAAATCATTCTGGGTCAATCAAAATGTTTTGTTTCTGTGCTGATCCTTTTTTATTTTTAATTTGTTTTAAATATAAAATCAAGTACATTTCAAAATGAAAAGTCAAAACTTTTATGCCAAAAGATGTCACACTGGAGTGTTTTGGCATTTTAAAAACTGTTTTTCCAATTTTAATACAATTTTGCACACACACAAAAAAAATTGGCTTGTTGAAACATTTTCCACAAAAGACTGTTTTGATAATTTTCCAATTAGCTCTATTATTAATTATTTGGATGACAGTAGCCCCCCCGTGGGCCCAATTTAGATTAGGACCTCATTATACGAGGTGCCCAACAAATGGAAAATAGCATATGGTCCCGGCCACATAAAACTTTTACAACCTAAGATTTTCAGGCCCCCTTTAACTTTTGGTGGATGAAAGATTTGTCTCAATACTGCAGTTATTAATATTAAGCAGAACTAGAATTTTACTTATCTCCAGAAACTGACAGTGAGATTTTTTTTCATATGCAGATCTCACCTTTTAATAACTCGGGGGGAAAAGCTGTGTTCCTATGCAGATGAACACACACAAAGGTTTAAACTAAGGAATCTTTGTTTCTGAGAGAGATATTTCTTTGTCCCCCTTCTTGTCCTCTTCCCCCTCAAACTGTGATGTGAAAGAGCAGTGGATAAGAAGGTTCCCCCGTCCCCAAACAATCAAAATTTAATTTGGCTTCATACTACTAGCAATGTCGGACTGGACATCACCCACTGCAGCAATGTTGCTTAGTCTGAAAGGAAGCCAGGAACGAAATGTGTGTTTGGGGGAGGGGGGGTGTCACATTCCCCTATGAAGTGGAAGAAGGTAGATTTCAAACAGTCATTGTTTTTTTTCCCCAATGACATTGTTAGACAGCTGTACTGCTGTACAGCTAAGACAGCATCTGTCCTTCTTAGAAACAGGATATTCCCACACCATTTTCTTTGCTAACTTAGAGTAAACTTTGCTAAAATCAGAGGGGTAGCCATGTTAGTCTGTATCCACAAAAACAACGAGGAGTCTGGTGGCACCTTAAAGACTAACAGATTTATTTGGGCATAAGATTTTGTGGGTATGCATCTGAAGAAGTGGGTTTTTTACCCATGAAAGCTTATGCCCAAATAAATCTGTTAGTCTTTAAGATGCCACTGGACTCCTCCTTGTTTTTGCTAAAATAAATCACATAATCCTTACACAAAATGCAAAAAAAAAAACCCAACAACCTACAATTTTAAAAAAGCCTTAAAGTTTATGAAATAATCAGTTCCTTGTATTTAAATAAATATTCCATTATCCTTACAGCGTAGACATCTGGGGAATTCCAATATTGACATGAAAGTTCACCTTCCACATTCTAATAACCCTTATGTTTTGTGGATCAAAGTTATGTAGGAACTCTTCCAAGGCCTGTAGTTTGCATAGTTGAAGATGTACATATTGCAAGCAACAGGATGAGAGGCACTTTGCAACAATTTCGGATGTAATTCACCCTTCCAGATTCTTTGTCAACAACAAATAATTCTTTGCTTTAGTACCTGTTCAAGCCTAAAAGAGCAAATGACCTCTCTGTCTTTTCTACCAGCATCTCCTTTCATCTATGTAGTGCCCATCTTTAAAAAAGGGAAGGAGGAGGATCCAGGGAACTACAGTCCAGTCAGCCTCACCTCAGTCCCTGGAAAAATCATGGAGCAGGTCCTCAAGGAATCAATTCTGAAGCACTTAGAGGAGAGGAAAGTGATCAGGAACAGTCAGCATGGATTCACCAAGGGCAAGTCATGCCTGACTAACCTAATTGCCTTCTATGAGGAGATAACTGGGTCTGTGGATGAGGGGAAAGCAGTGGATGTGTTATTCCTTGACTTTAGCAAAGCTTTTGATACGGTCTCCCACAGTATTCTTGCCGGCAAGTTAAAGAAGTATGGGCTGGATGAATGGACTATAAGGTGGATAGAAAGCTGGCTAGATCGTCGGGCTCAACGGGTAGTGATCAACGGCTCCATGTCTAGTTGGCAGCCGGTTTCAAGTGGAGTGCCCCAAGGGTCGGTCCTGGGGCCGGTTTTGTTCAATATCTTCATTAATGATCTGGAGGATGGCGTGGACTGCACTCTCAGCAAATTTGCAGATGACACTAAACTGGGAGGAGTGGTAGATACGCTGGAGGGTAGGGATAGGATACAGAGGGACCTAGACAAATTAGAGGATTGGGCCAAAAGAAACCTGATGAGGTTCAACAAGGACAAGTGCAGAGTCCTGCACTTAGGACGGAAGAATCCCATGCACTGTTACAGACTAGGGACCGAGTGGCTAGGCAGCAGTTCTGCAGAAAAGGACCTAGGGGTTACGGTGGACGAGAAGCTGGATATGAGTCAACAGTGTGCCCTTGTTGCCAAGAAGGCTAACGGCATTTTGGGCTGTATAAGTAGGGGCATTGCCAGCAGATCGAGGGACGTGATCGTTCCCCTCTATTCGACATTGGTGAGGCCTCACCTGGAGTACTGTGTCCAGTTTTGGGCCCCACACTACAAGAAGGATGTGGAAAAATTGGAAAGAGTCCAGCGGAGGGCAACAAAAATGATTAGGGGGCTGGAGCACATGAGTTATGAGGAGAGGCTGAGGGAACTGGGATTGTTTAGTCTGCAGAAGAGAAGAATGAGGGGGGATTTGATAGCTGCTTTCAACTACCTGAAAGGGGGTTCCAAAGAGGATGGATCTAGACTGTTCTCAGTGGTACCAGATGACAGAACAAGGAGTAATGGTCTCAAGTTGCAGTGGGGGAGGTTTAGGTTGGATATTAGGAAAAACTTTTTCACTAGGAGGGTGGTGAAGCACTGGAATGGGTTACCTAGGGAGGTGGTGGAATCTCCTTCCTTAGAGGTTTTTAAGGTCAGGCTTGACAAAGCCCTGGCTGGGATGATTTAGTTGGGGATTGGTCCTGCTTTGAGCAGGGGGTTGGACTAGATACCTCCTGAGGTCCCTTCCAACCCTGATATTCTATGATTCTATTCTATGATTCTAACTGTCACTGTGCCTGGTATGGCTCACAGCTGAGAGGGCCAATCTCACGTCAGACAGTCAAAAAACTGGGCAGACACTCCCACTCTGGTGGTATATTCTATAATTAGACTTAACCAAACCAAGAACAAATGTGTGCTCCTGGATCGCTGTACTAGCTTACCAGGAGCCACAGACAGTTCCCTTAGACACTCAAGCCTATATCACCACCCAGACAAACTGGACTTCTGTGATGAAAGGTTATTAAAACCAAAAATTAGGTTCTTCCAGCCCCAGGGGGCCAGTCACTTACCCCAGGTCTATGAATGCTCAGGAACTTACACCAAAGACAATGCTGACAGCCAATTTCTTTGATAAACTAACTAAAGATTTATTAGCTAAGAAATGAGTTAGTCAGAGGTTAAAGCAGGTAAAATATGTTACAGGTGAACGATAGCAGGGATGTTAAATCTGCTAGTTTTCTAGAAGTCTCTCTGGGTTGCCCAAATAATTTTGGGGACCTCAGTCCTTTTGTTCAAAAATTTCCCATCAGAATTCACCAGTCCAGAGATGGGGTAGGAAAGAGGTGGCCAGGGGGCTTTGTTCTCTCTTTTTATATCTTGACCCTTTTTGCTGGAAAAATCCTGGCTGTGCCATGGGGTCAGGCAGTTCCATGGTTTACATCCTTTGCCATCAGTTCTTCATACGAATTGCAAATTTTTGCTTGCACCTGCTGCATATGTACTGTTTGGGGTGCCTTTAAGCAAGACACGCAGAGGCTCTTGTTTACAGATCCTGTGTTAGTCCTGAAGAGAGAACCTGTGGGTGTCTCTCAGACTCTCAACATGTTTGAGTTACAAACATATAACAAAATTTCATAACTCCACACACAATGTTGATATACACGTTATAACAACATAATACTCAGCAGATTATAACTTTTCCAATGATACCTCATAAGGCATACTTTGTACAATATTTATCACAATTTAGTAAAAGTGGTGACCATATTAGTGTAGACAGTCACCTTCCCCTTTAGACAACATCACAGTCAACAACAAACAATTATTTTCTTTAGTAGCTGTTAAGGCTAAAAAAGCAAATAATGTCTTTGTCTTTTCTACCAGCATCTCCTGTCATCTATAAGGCTGGCCTCATTTATAGCCATCTGGAAGATGTCCACAGATCCACAAAAGTATTGAGGTGTCTAACTCCTCTTGATTTCAGGGGACTTCAATGACTTGACTTTCAAATCCAGCTGGACCTTTCGTCTCTCAGTACAAGAAAGGATAAAGTTCTAAGTGACGAGACTGGGGTGTGAGCAGTCAGGCCTAGTGGTGAGAGCAGCAGCATAGACCAGGAACAGTGCTAAGGGTCAGAGCTGGAACCAGGAGTCAGAGCCAGAGGCAGGGACCAAACAGGGGAGCAGGGCTGGAACAAGGCAGGCACAGCAGCAATCACAGCTGTGGGTGTAAGCAGCTGGCCATGTGCTGGTGCTCCTGGGGTTAAGAGCACACCTGCTGGCTCCCTTCAACCAATCAGGTGGGTTGGCCAATCAGGTGCCTCTGCTCTAGCTCGTCTGGTTGGAAACTGAGCTCACTTGTCCCAGGCTCAGCTGCAGGCCCTTGTCCTGATCCATATTATGGTGTGGGAAATGCAGGCACCGCCCCATTGGTCATGCAACCTCAGAGTTGAGGATACAGGAGTGGGAGAGCAAGGAACCCATGCTCCCGACGTCACTGGGCGATCCTCCCTTGTCAGCACCAGCGTGGGGCATTCCTCTCTTTCTGTACAAGCAGCACCATTGCATCACATGATTGGAGTACTGTCATGGATGGATATAAACTGTTCAGGAAAGACAGGCAGGGCAGAAAAGGTGGGGGAGTTGCTTTGTATGTAAGAGAGCAGTATGACTGCTCAGAGCTCCAGTACGAAACTGCAGAAAAACCTGAGTGTCTCTGGATTAAATTTAGAAGTATGAACAACAAGGGTAATGTCGTGGTGGGAGTCTGCTACAGACCCCCAGACCAGGGGGATGAGGTGGACGAGGCTTTCTTCCAGCAACTAACAGAAATTGCTAGATCACAGGCCCTGGTTCTCATGGGTGACTTTAATCACCCTGATATCTGCTGGGAGAGCAATACAGCAGCTCACAGACAATCCAGGAAGTTTCTGGAAAGTGTAGGGGACAACTTCCTGGTGCAAGTGCTGGAGGAACCAACTAGGGGAAAAGCTTTTCTTGACCTGCTGCTCACAAACAGGGAAGAAATAGTAGAGGAAGCAATAGTGGATGGGAACCTGGGAGGCAGTGACCATGAGATGGTCGAGTTCAGGATCCTGATACAAGGAAGAAAGGAGAGCAGTAGAACAGAGACCCTGGACTTTAGAAAAGCAGACTTTGACTCCCTCAGGGAACTGATGGGCAAGGTCCCCTGGGAGAATAACATGAGGGGGAAAGGAGTAGAGGAAAGCTGGCTGTATTTTAAAGAAACCTTATTGAGGTTGCAGGAACAAACCATCCCCATGTGTAGGAAGAAAAGTAAATATGGCAGGCGACCAGCTTGGCTTAACAGTGAAATCCTTGCTCGTCTTAAACACAAAAAAACAGCTTACAAGAAGTGGAAGATTGAACAAATAACCAGGGAGGAGTATAAAAGTATTGCTCAGGCATGCAGGTGTGAAATTAGGAAGGCCAAATCACACTTGGAGTTGCAGCTAGCCGGAGATGTTAGGAGTAACAAGAAGGGTTTCTTTAGGTATGTTAGCAACAAGAAGAAAGTCAAGGAAAGTGTGGGCCCCTTGCTGAATGAGGGAGGGAACCTAGTGACAGAGGATGTGGAGAAAGCTAGTGTACTAAATGCTTTTTTTGCCTCTGTCTTCACAGACAAGGTCAGCTCCCAGACAGCTGCACTCTGCAGCACGGTATGGGGAGGAGGTGACCAGCTCTCTGTGGAGAAAGTAGTAGTTCGGGACTATTTAGGAAAGCTGGACGAGCACAAGTCCATGGGGCCGGATGCGCTGCATCCGAGGGTGCTAAAGGAGTTGGCCGATGAGATTGCGGAGCCATTGGCCATTATCTTTGAAAAATCATGGCGATCGGGGGAGGTCCCGGACGACTGGAAAAAAGCTAATGTAGTGCCCATCTTTAAGAAAGGGAAGAAGGAAGATCCAGGGAACTACAGGCCAGTTAGTCTCACCTCAGTCCCTGGAAAAATCATGGAACAGGTCCTCAAGGAATCAATCCTGAACCACTTAAAGGAGGGGAAAGTGATCAGGAACAGTCAGCATGGATTCACCAAGGGCAAGTCATGCCTGACTAACCTAATTGCCTTCTATGATAAGATAACCGGCTCTGTGGATGAGGGGAAAGCAGTGGATGTGCTATTTCTGGACTTTAGCAAAGCTTTTGATACAGTCTCCCACAGTATTCTTGCCAGCAAGTTAAAGAAGTATGGGCTGGATGAATGGACGGTAAGGTGGATAGAAAACTGGCTAGATGGTCGGGCTCAACGGGTAGTGATCAATGGTTCCTTGTCTAGTTGGCAGCCGGTATCAAGTGGAGTGCCCCAAGGGTCGGTGCTGGGGCCGGTTTTATTCAATATCTTCATTAACGATCTGGAAGATGGTGTGGACTGCACCCTTAGCAAGTTTGCAGATGACACTAAACTGGGAGGAGTGGTTGATACGCTGGAGGGTAGGGATAGGATACAGAGGGACCTAGACAAATTAGAGGATTGGGCCAAAAGAAATATGATGAGGTTCAACAAGGACAAGTGCAGAGTCCTGCATTTAGGACGAAAGAATCCCATGCACTGCTATAGACTAGGGACCGAATGGCTGGGCAGCAGTTCTGCAGAAAAGGACCTAGGGGTTACGGTGGACGAAAAGCTGAATATGAGTCAACAGTGTGCCCTTGTTGCCAAGAAGGCTAATGGCATTTTGGGTTGTATAAGTAGGGGCATTTCCAGCAGATCGAGGGATGTGATCATTCCCCTCTACTCAGCACTGGTGAGGCCTCATTTGGAGTACTGTGTCCAGTTTTGGGCCCCACACTACAAGAAGGATGTGGATAAATTGGAGAGAGTCCAGCGGAGGGCAACAAAAATGATTAGGGGGCTGGAGCACATGACTTACGAGGAGAGGCTGAGGGAACTGGGATTGTTTAGTCTGCAGAAGAGAAGAATGAGGGGCGATTTGATAGCTGCTTTCAACTACCTGAAAGGGGGTTCCAAAGAGGATGGATCTAGACTGTTCTCAGTGATAGAAGATGACAGAACAAGGAGTAATGGTCTCAAGTTGCAGAGGGGGAGGTTTAGGTTGGACATTAGGAAAAACTTTTTCACTAGTAGGGTGGTGAAGAACTGGAATGGGTTACCTAGGGAGGTAGTGGAATCTCCTTCCTTAGAGGTTTTTAAGGTCAGGCTTGACAAAGCCCTGGCTGGGCTGATTTAGTTGGGTTTGGTCCTGCTTTGAGCAGGGGGTTGGACTAGATGACCTCCTGAGGTCCCTTCCAACCCTGAGATTCTATGATTCTATNGATGCCTTCCTAGTCTGGGCACAATCTTTTCCACTGGTACAGCCCTTGTTCCAGCTCAGGTGGCAGCTAGGGGATTCCTCATGATGGCTGCCTGCTTTGTTCTGTTCCACCCACTTATATATCCTTTGCATAAGACGGGAATCCTTTGTACCTCTGGGTTCCCACTCACCCCTTCTCCATGGAAAAGCACCAGGTTAAAGATGGATTCCAGTTCAGGTGACATGATCACATGTCACTGTAAGACTTCATTACCCACTTGCCAGCACACACATATACAGGAAGAATTACAGGTAAAACAGAGCCATCTGCAGACAATTGTCCTGGTTAATGGGAGTCATCAAGATTCCAAACCACCATTAATGGCGCACACTTTGCATAATTACAATAGGCCCTCAGAGTTATATTTTATATTTCTAGGTTCAGATACAAGAGTGGTACATTTATACAAATAGGATGATCACACTCAGTAGATTATAAGCTTTGTAATGATACCTTACAAGAGACCTTTTGCATGAAGCATATTCCTGTTACATTAGTATATTTTCATAAAATCATATAGAGTGCAACATCACAATGATGATAAACCCGTGAGCAACTGCGCATGTCTGCTTGCGTCACTGGCTAGTGAATGGTTAAATAAGAGGCAGTGTGGGAAGGAAGGGGCCATGGGTATGAGCAGGAGACGAGCACGCAGGCCCATGTGAATACATCCATTGGTCTCATCTGCATAGGCCAGCCTCACCCCCATCCTCCTAGTTCCTGTTCCCTGAGTTTTTTTTCCAGATTCAGGCCCACATGAACCTCTGAACTTTAAAGCAAAATTTACCCCAATTTACTGCCAGCTTTGAGTCAAAGCACGTGTGGGAGCCTCCCCAGACATGCCCCTCTCTCACACCCACCCCTGTGCATTGTGCTGTCCCTTGGAGGGGGTGAGCACGGCCTGCAATCCCCTCTTCTGACACACTGGACCAGGCCGGTTGGCTTTCCTGGGCCCAGCCTTTGGGGTGGAGTGGGGGTTGACAAGGCCAGCCCCCTCGGCCCCTCCCCCATTAAGAGGTCCATTGAGCAGCACAGGATCATGGTCCTGCCAGGCAGTGATCATCCATGGCACTGCTCCTCTGCCTGCTCCCCACTGCTGTTCCTCATCATCCCCCTTCTCCAGGCTGGCCCTCCCATGACTCTCAGGGTGTTTATTAGGTGCCAGTGCGCTCCCCAGCACCAACCTCTCTGCCGGCCAGCACCAATCCCTCCTGCCCCTGGCTCCTCTCCGGGGCTTGGCTTCTGCTGTGGCGTTAAAGTGCTGATAGGAAGTTGAGGCAGCAGCTCACTGGCGTTCAGAGGCTGAGTGCCTGGCGGCTCAGGAAGCTGTGCTGTCCATACCTCCATCCCCAGCCTGTGCCACTTTCTGAGGAGTGCATGCGGACAGCTCTCACTGAGATCAAGGCCCTCTTGGGCCGGGCACTGTCTGAGAGACGTCCCCTGCCCCAGCAAGCTCACCATCTAACTGGACAAGAGACAAACCCAGGCCCGGAGAGAGGAAGCGGCTTGCCATGGATCATACAGCAGCTCCTTAGCAAAGCCAGGATTAGAATCCAAGTCTCCTGCTCCCTAGACCAGGGCCCTGTCCAGCAACCCTTGCTGTCTTTGCTGCTGCTGCTGCTACTGTTAGTGCTAATCCTCATCTTAATTTCTGTAGCTGTTAGGAAGCAGCTGTTTGGAGGGTGTTTTAGCTTCCATTAATGCATTGGTGCTGTGAGGAGATGAAAGAGTCATAGTAGACTCTCTGACGTCCTCTGCAGCCACCTTAGGGTCACTGATTCTTTTAGAACGGAGCCAAAGATATTTATGGGCTAAATCTGCCTTTGCTGAGGGTCACTGGGCCTACAAACAATGGGGTTGAACGTCTCATGGCAGAAGACCAAGGTCCAGAACCTCCGAGCTGGGCCACCAGAACCCCCAGCACGTGGGGTCAAGCACTGTGGAGAGCACTGACAAGTTCATCTGTGTAAACTGCAAACAGTGTTCAAATGGTCACAACAACCTGGATGTTCTTCAATGACTAGTGTGACACTGCCCCCCCTTATTCACCATAGTAATATTATTATAATATGGTTATGGCATAATTATGATGCATTTTGTACAAGATAAGGCATGTGAGGTGTCATTGGAAAAGTTATGATTTGCTGAATATGATTATGCTATTTGTATGCATGTATCATTTTTGTATCTTAAGTTATTAATATTGACTAGGGATCTGCATTTCAAATGGGCTTACTCTGGAAAATACCCACAGCCAGCCTTTCAGGTACAACAATGAAGAAGCCAGACCAGGCTGATGGCCCATCAGCAAAGACAATGGACTATGGAATAGCTTAACCTTCCCGTGGGCGTTTTGGCCAGCCAGTAAGCAATGGCTGCTATAACACTGCAAGGTCATGTGACCAGACCACATGTCTCTGGACTCCATCTGGGGATGTCAGTATTTTTCCACAAACCAGTCTGGGAACAAAGGGTTCCTGCCATATGCTAAAGCTATATGAGGCGGGGAGTGACATCACCTGTGGTTCATAGAATCATAGAATATCCGGGTTGGAAGGGACCTCAGGAGGTATCTAGTCCAACCCCCTGCTCAAAGCAGGACCAATCCCCAGACCAATCCCTTGTGTGGTTCTTCACTCCCCACACAAGAAAACTCCTGGAAACACCCGAGGAACAAAGACTAGACAGGGGGAAGTGCTGGACGCAGGCTAAAGGGATTTCTAGCCTGTGTATGAACACCTGAAAAACCCAAGCTGTAAAGCTAATTCAGCTTGTGCCTTAAGAATCTACTAGTCTGTCTGTTCCATCAGTTAGGGTGAGAATCTGCTCATTCATATCCAATCTATCTAGTATATTAAACTTAGATTGTGTTTTTGTTTATTTGCTAGGTAATCTTCTTTGATCTCTGTGCTATCACTTATAATCACTTAAAATCTATCTAAGTAGTTAAACTTATTTTTGCTTTATCTGAACCAGTGAGTGGGAGTGAAATGCTTGGGAATCTTAGCTCAGAGAAGCTGTTGCATATTCCTCCTCACATTGAGCTGGTGAACTGGATAATAAATTCATACTGGTTGGGGTTTGGACTGTCCTGCTCTGGGGTCCTAGGCTGGAAAGCTGGGGGTTATTTTGGCTGTAGCCTCTCTATTGTCGGTTCACATGCAGTGGTTGGTCAGAGAGCCTGCATATAACTGCAGCTGGGTGTGTCCCTACCTGTGTGAAAGCTGATGGAAGTGTAAGACTGGGAGCGTCACAGCAGCACAGTGTGAGGGAGCCCAGGCTGGCGGGTCAGAGGGCTCAGTGGTAGCCCAGTTCCAGGTGGTACCCCAGGGGGAAGCTGTCATAACTAGATCTCACCGCCTCCTGCATAAAGTCCATGTCTTGCCTATGGATGCAAAAACATCTATGTGCTGAGACTAAGGTCAGGATCTATTGAACATGTGTGCTGCCTATATTGCTATACAGGTCAGAAACCTGGATCCTGTTACAGGCAGACTTGGAGTGGCTGGAGCCATTCCATATACTCTGTCAGCACCAAATCCTGAGCATAAAGTGGTCTGACTTTGTGCACCATGTCACAATCTGGCAGAGGTCTGGCGTTTCTTCATCCATATTGCCAGGGTTGGAAAAACCACCTGCACTCTGTGCTCTTAAACTCTCCATCAGCTCATGAAGGGGTGCACGCTCTGACCCTACCTATTACTGCCTACAGGGCCACCCCGGAAATTCATGGATTCACAGGATAAGCCAGATCTGGGAACTTCACTACACAACACAAGGTATGACATCATCAATCATGGCTACTTTGGCTGGTGCAATGGTCCACAGTGCACACTTGATGACGATGATGACTGGGCCTACGAGCTCTGTCAGCCAAATGCCTAAAAGCCCATTGTGATGAAGTGGGAATGTTCTTAATGTTTTCTCTGAATACTGTGTGTTTGCCTCGGTTTCCCCTATGCATTTCTTAAGTATCTAGGTGGTGGGCTAAGGATGTGTGATTGTTGCAGAGCCCTAGAGGGCAGGTGTGAGGCCGTCTGCACAGAGAGTTGCCATCTCCTGGCAACTGATGGCCTGGACCCCTCCCCTGCAAGGTGCCAACTGAAGGTGTTGGAGAACAAAGAGATCCTTGCCCGGGAAAGAGACAAAGGCCAAAGAAGGGGCTAGAGGGTGACCTGAGGCTTGGCTGGGGGAAATGAGTCAGTCTCCTGTTGGGGACTCAGGGGGGAAAGGGCTTCAGGGCCCTGGGCTCTGGATACCCTCCCCCAAGATGGACTTTGCTGAAAGTCCCTGATTCCTGTGCTAACAAAATCTGTTCTACGCTGTGCTCCTGTCAATAAACCTTCTGTTGTACAGCGCTGGCTGAGAGTCACTGCTGACTGCGAGTTTGGGGTGCAGGGCCCTTCGGGAGCTCACGGTGAGAACAGGGGTGCTGAACACTCCGAGGTCAGTCCCAGGAGGTGTCAAAGCTAAGGAGGCTCACCCTAGCAGAGTGTGCCCTGAGGGGAGTCCCACTAAAGAGGGTCCTGCCTGGGTTTGATTCAGAGCGGTTCCAGAGCACCGAGCCTGTGACCTCCGTGACACCCATTAACATTTACATTAGCCAGACTGCTTGGCATTGTGTAGACTCCCCTTCTGCACTGCTAGGGGCTGTTGGCCAGTGCCCCAGAGAGCAATAATAATTCTTCGTAAGTTCCCAACTGCGTGTTTTAGCAGCATTCCCAGGAAGATGCACCTTTCGGAGGATTCAGCTTGTAGAGAGACGGTTTCTCTGTACCCATTGTGATGCTGTATGAAATATGGGAGACACTATGATATTATTAACACCAATATAAAATTGCAAGGAATCTGAGCAGATATACCATGTGAGGTATCTGTGAAAATGTTATAATTTGCCAAATATGATCATCTTGTTGATATGTGTGTATCCCCTTTGTATTGTGAGTTATAGATAGATAGGTTGAAACACTTGTGCTGTTTCTGGGTGACACCCTCAGACAGACTGGCATCAGCACTGTCTAGCCTGTTCGATGGCCCATCAGGGGTCATCAGCTGTACAATGAACCCATTGAACAGAGTCAGGGGATACACTTTGAGTCAGCAAGCCATGTAGGGGCATGCCTATGGGCAGAACTCTAAAACCTTTCTATGCCATGTGCTGTGAAGCTTGTGTTTGGGACAAAGGAAGTACAAGCCACAGGGCAAAAGAGTATAAAAGGCAGCTGCATCTTCTCCATCTTGTCTTCATTCCTGCTTCCTATCTCTGGAGTAACTTTTCTACAAACAAAGCTCTGAACAAAGGACCCATCCGAGCGGTGGATATGTTCCAGAGGAATTTTGAAGCCGGCAAACTCACCAATACTGCTAAGAACCTGGCAGCATGGGATTTGCGGTAAGATCTAAACTAATATTGACCTGGCACTGTGGCTGACCCTTTGGGGTCAGAATAATGTTTTATATAGTGAGTAGAGTTTTTAAATAACTTCTCACTGTACTGGACCCATGTGCTGATTAGGAGCCAGAGAACTGGAATGCTATAAAGGGGAGGGGGCAGATGACAGAACAAGGAGTAATGGTCTCAAGTTGCAGTGGGGGAGGTCTAGGTTGGATATTAGGAAAAACTATTTTGTAGGAGGGTGGTAAAGCGCTGGAATGGGTTCCCTAGGGAGGTGGCTCCTTCCTTAGAGGTTTTTAAGGCCCAGCTTGATAAAGCCCTGGCTGGGATGATTTAGTTGGGAATTGGTCCTGCTTTGAGCAGGGGGTTGGACTAGATACCTCCTGAGGTCTCTTCCAACCCTGATATTCTATGATTCTATGACTGTGTGATTTCTTTTTTCAGCTTCTCGATAACCAGTGTGGGTGACCAGGAGCACAGTTTGTGAGTGGTTGGTGAGTCTAACTTCAGTATTAACCACCAGTTTTGGGAGTATCCACTGTCCCTTTTGCAGTCTGCCCTGACCTTGGCATTTTCGGGAGGGCTGCCCCAGGCACCCTGGGTCACATCCATGTCCATACCTATCAACTTGCCCAGGCCCAACTATAGGACAGTGTGTGACAAAGCCCTAACACGAGGGACAGGACCCACTACAAGCCCCATAACTAGAAGGCCTACAGAAATGGAGCTCTCTGGAGCCCTCTGGTAGTGAGAAGGGCAAAAGATAGCTCTGTTCGCTTCATTTCCATGATTATCCACAATTCCACCTAACAGGATTGGTGGGTTTGGTTAGATTTGGTTTATATTTTAAGTAGAAGACTAATAATAAACAGTTATCTTGGCAATAAAAAGGGGCATAAAAATTGTGTTGAACATGCCCTGACTCAGGGGTCACCTGGACTCTACAAGAACTCTATTTTGGTGGGATACTGAAGCTTAGGTCCAGAAAGAGAAGGGTAAAGCTCTGTCTTATGGAGGAGGACTGTAATGTAGGGATTGTGTAGGGACTCTATTTAGGGATCTAGTGTGTATGGTGTTTCCCCACTGAAGATCTTGCAGCCTGATGGAGGAATGGATGCACTCTGGAGTGATGGCAATGGCACAGAACAGACTCAACTCCTTGACCAGAACAGTATGGGATGTATCATCAGGCTAGCAGGGGTGAGCTGAGCAGGTTTTGCAAGGCCCTGACCCACTTTGCTCTGGGCTATGCTGACTTGCAGAGTTGGACCAGGTGGTTGTGCCAAGCTGAACAGGGCCTCTACCTCATTCAGTGCACAGGATGGATGGTGCTCACTTAATGAACAGCTATTCAACAATTTGCTTTAGTCTGCTTGTTTGCTGTGTGGACCCAGGCCATATTTACTGACCACTATTCAAACCCTGTTGATTACAGAATTATTAATTTCCTTGTGGGCTGTATTATGGCACTCATCCCTATCGTATGTGAGTGATTCACACTCATTAATGAATGTATCTTCACTATACCCTTTTGAGGTGAGGTGGTGCTATTATCCCCATTTTACAGATGGGAAAATTGAGGCACAGTGAGATCAAAGTCAAACGTTTCCACTGATTTGGGGTACTCAGGCAACAGCAGTGGAGACACTGGCGCACAGGAGAGATAGTCCCCATGATTTCAGTTCCTGTACCTGGTCCCCCAGAAACCTGGAGCAGCAATTGCAGGGAAACTCCTACATAGCCCCCACATCCCCAGGCTGCAGCATGCTCAGTACAGGTTGAAGTTTTGGAGAACTTAGCTGCCAAACGCTAACAAAGTCTCTACTGAGCATGTGCAAATCCCTGGCTGGGATGATTTAGTTGGGAGTAGGTCCTGCTCTGAGCAGGGGGTTGGGCTAGATGACCTCCTGAGGTCCCTTCCAACCCTGATATTCTATGATTTAAGGGCTTATGAATTTGCCAGATTTGAATGATTTTTTATGGAAATAGCAAAAGCACATCCCTGGCACAAACATGACTCCTGCCAAGTTTTAAGTCCCAATTTAAGCTAGAATTCCTCAATAAAAGTTGAAAATGAATGTAACATGGTCAAAATAATGTATTTTCTCTTAACCTTGTTCTCAGAAATGGCTGAAATGAGTGATTAAGGAGTGAATGTTCATGCCCAATGAATTGTGAGTGCCTGGGGTAGGGTGGGGAAATGTGGCTTCACTCTCAGATCTGTCTGATCTCTCAGATTCATAGTGTCCAAGGCCAGAAGGGAGCAATGTGATCATCTAGTCTGACCGTCTGGGTAACACAGGTTTGAGAACTCCCCCAAAATAAGCCCCAGAGCAGATCTTTTAGAAACATATCCAACCTTGATTTACTAATGTTCAGTGGTGGAGAATCCACCACAATCCCTGGTCAATTTTTCCAGTGGTTAATTACTCTCACTGTTAAAAATAACAAGGAGTACTTGTGGCACCTTAGAGACTAACAAATTTATTTGGGCATAAGCATTCGTGGGCTAAAACCCACGTCATCAGATGCATGGAGTGGAAAATACAGTAGGAAGTTTATATATATACAGAGAACATGAAAAGATGGGGGTTGCCTTAGGGTAAATTCGTTAGTCTCTAAGATGCCACAAGTACTCCTCGTTCTTTTTGCTGATACAGACTAATGCGGCTACCACTGTGAAAACTGTTAAAAATATACCTTATGTGCAGTCTGAAATTCTCTGGCTTCAACTTCCAGCCATTGGAACGTGTTAGATCTTTCTCTACTAGCCTGAAGAGCCCAGTATTAAATATTTGTTTCCCATTTAGGTACTTATAGACTGTAACCATGTTGCATCTTAAACTTCTTTCTGTTCAGCTAAATAGATTGAGCTCCTAGAGTCTATCAAGATAAAGGCAGGTTTTCTAATCCTTTAATGATTGTCATGGCTCTTCTCTGACCTCTCTCCAAATTTATCAACATCCTTCTTGAATTGTGGGCACCAGAACTGGACACAGGATTCCAGCAGCAGTTGCGTCAGTGCCAGTCACAGAGGTAAAATAACCTCTCTGCTCCTGCTCGACTCGAGATTGCCCTGTTTATACATCCCAGGATCACATTAGCTCTTTTGGCCACAGCATCACACTGGGAGGTCATGTTGAGATGATTATCCACCAGAACCCCCAAATCTTTTTCAGAATCCCTGCTTCCCAGGACAGAGCCCCCCCGACCCCCCTCCTAAGAACATAAGAATGGCCGTACTGGGTCAGACCAAAGGTCCATCCAGCCCAGTATCCTGTCTACTGACAGTGGCCAATGCCAGGTGCCCCAGAGGGAGTGAACCTAACAGGCCATCCATCACCACCCTCTGACAAACAGAGTCTAGGGACACCATTCCTTACCCATCCTGGCTAATAGCCATTAATGGACTTAACCTCCATGAATTTATCCAGTTCTCTTTTAAACCCTGTTATAGTCCTAGCCTTCACAACCTCCTCAGGCAAGGAGTTCCACAAGTTGACTGTGTGCTGCATGATGAAGAACTTCCTTTTATTTGTTTTAAACCTGCTGCCCATTAATTTCATTTGGTGGCCCCTAGTTCTTATATTATGGGAACAAGTAAATAACTTTTCCTTATTCACTTTCTCCACATCACTCATGATTTTATATACCTCTATCATATCCCCCCTTAGTCTCCTCTTTTCCAAGCTGAAAAGTCCTAGCCTCTTTAATCTCTCCTCATATAGGACCCGTTCCAAACTCCTAATCATTTTAGTTGCCCTTCTCTGAACCTTTTCTAATGCCAGTATATCTTTTTTGAGATGAGGAGACCACATCTGTAGGCAGTATTCAAGATGTGGGCGTACCATGGATTTATATAAGGGCAATAAGATATTCTCCGTCTTATTCTCTATCCCCTTTTTATTGATTCCTAACATCCTGTTTGCTTTTTTGACTGCCACTGCACACTGCATGGACGTCTTCAGAGAACTATCCACAATGACTCCAAGATCTTTTTCCTGATTAGTTGTAGCTAAATTAGCCCCCATCATATTGTATGTATAGTTGGGGTTATTTTTCCCAATGTGCATTACCTTACATTTATCCACATTAAATTTCATTTGCCATTTTGTTGCCCAATCACTTAGTTTTGTGAGATCTTTTTGAAGTTCTTCACAGTCTACTTTGGTCTTAACTATCTTGAGCAGTTTAGTATCATCTGCAAACTTTGCCACCTCACTTTTTACCACTTTCTCCAGATCATTTATGAATAAGTAGAATAGGATTGGTCCTAGGACTGACCCTTGGGGAACACCACTAGTTACCCCTCTCCATTCTGAAAATTTACCATTTATTCCTACCCTTTGTTCCCTGTCTTTTAACCAGTTCTCAATCCATGAAAGGACCTTCCCTTTTATCCCATGACAACTTAATTTACGTAAGAGCCTTTGGTGAGGGACCTTGTCAAAGGCTTTCTGGAAATCTAAGTACACTATGCCCACTGGATCCCCCTTGTCCACATGTTTGTTGACCCTTTCAAAGAACTCTAATAGATCAGTAAGACGTGATTTCCCTTTACAGAAACCATGTTGACTTTTGCCCAACAATTTATGTTCTTCTATGTGTCTGACAATTTTATTCTTTACGATTGTTTCAACCAATTTGCCCGGTACTGATGTTAGTCTGTAATTGCTGGGCTCACCTCTAGAGCCCTTTTTAAATATTAGCGTTACATTAGCTATCTTCCAGTCATTGGGTACAGAAGCCGATTTAAAGGACAGGTTATAAACCATAGTTAGTAGTTCCACAATTTCACATTTGAGTTCTTTCAGAACTCTTGGGTGAATGCCATCTGGTCCTGGTGACTTGTTACTGTTAAGTTTATCAATTAATTCCAAAACCTCCTCTAGTGACACCTCAATCTGTGACAATTCCTCAGATTTGTCACCTACAAAAGCTGGCTCAGGTTTGGGAATTTCCCTAGCATCCTCAGCCATGAAGACTGAAGCAAAGAATCCATTTAGTTTCTCCGCAATGACTTTATCGTCTTTAAGCGCTTCTTTTCTATCTCGATCGTCCAGGGGCTCCACTGGTTGTTTAGCAGGCCTGCTTCTGATGTACATTAAAACATTTTGTTGTGACCTTTTGAGTTTTTGGCTAGACGTTCTTCAAACTCCTTTTTGGCTTTTCTTATGTAACCCTTCTGCTCATCTGAGTTGGCAGCAACAAGGGCCGGGTTCAGTATCTAGGGGTTCTGTTTCAATACCACAATGCAAAACCGGCTCGAGCCCCCACCCAGTGACCTGGGACAATTTCATACCACCCCCCGGGCACCTCTAAGAGGCAATACTTCCCCTCTCGCAAGCACGGAGTCTGAGTGTAGCAAAATCCTTTTAATAAAGGAGGGAAACAATGCGGCATTATATTGGGGAGACACCACAAACAGGATTCATAATACAAACCATGAGCAAAAGACCCACCCCCAAGTAGGGTCTTAAGTCCAACAACCCAAAAGATCACCCCAAAGTCCCAAAAGTCCAACAACCCAAGAGTCTCTGTCCTTGGTCAGTGCAGCCCCAGAGCTGCAGAGTTTTTACCCTCCACAGCCTGGGTGGAAGGGGGGGGAGAGAAAGGGTACACAGGGTGTTAAGGGGCACCTTACGTGGTCTGAGGCCAACTTCCCCGCCTCTCCATGGGGTTCTGCTGCCGCCTTCACCACGAGCTGCTCCACTCCACTATCCGTCCCGTGAGCTGCACCAGCCGCCCCACAAACTGCTCCGCTCGCTGTCCCACAGGCCATGCCAACCATCCCACAAACTGCTCCGCTCTGCCTGCTGCTTCACAAACTGCTCCACGCCACCAGCCGCTTAGCAATATAGCTTCAGGCTCCCCCACTAGTTAACACAGCACTCAGTGATCTCAGCTCTTAGTACCTTTAGTGATTTCAGCTTGTAGTAGGGGAGCCCCAGTGCTGGTGCACCATTGGCCCAAAGCAAATTCAGCTCAGCAATCTGTAACTACACTCCTAATAGAATCAAAGTTAGTTCTGACATTCAACAGGGGAGAGGAAGAGAATTGGTGTATCAGGCCCTCAAAGGGGACCCAGCCCATCAGGTACAAATACCTGTCCCCCAACCTCTCTCAATTCACTGGGTTTTGGAACCCATGTCCCTTGTCTAGCAAGTGCTACTTAGTTGATGGTGAGTCCCTCTGTCATAAAACAGTTCCACTGGCCTTGATTCACATAACCACGGTAACAACATTTATTCTTCCTGCCCCAATAACAGAGAAACTGGGGATCCTACAACAGCCAAAGTTACCATTTTGGGCTGCTGTAGGCTCATGCTAGGCGGAGTGAGTGTGCCTATGCAAACAAGATCAGCCCCTGAAGTTCTTTTCCACACTCGCCATAATTCACCACCAGATGTCAGGGTAGAGCTCATCCTGACTCTGCTTACACATAGTTATCTTTGTTAGTTAATCATTAGTAGTTATCTTAGTGTTAAGTGTAGCATAGTAGTTGGGGGAGTCCTTCCCTTCAACGACTGCCCTGCGGGGCTCCGGGGCATGCCATCCCAGGGCTTCAAACCCTGCAGTTCTTGCAGCAAGCCCATGCCCACAGGCGATCCCCACGACTCCTGCCTTAGGTGTCTGGGGGAGGCCCATCANTTGTCCTGTTATAGTTACCTCTTGGACCAGATCCTGCGCTCCACTCAGGACTAAATTGCCTCTCCCCTTGGGGGTTCCTGTACCAGCTGCTCCAAGAAGCAGTCATTTAAAGTATCCTGTAAGTATGGCCAACGTTCTTTGTTTCTAAATCTATACAATCACATTTAGGCACATTAAAACCCATATTGTTTGCTTGCATCCATCTTACCAAACGATCCAGATCGCTCTGAATCAGTGACTTGGCCTCTTCATTATTTACCACTCCCCCAACTTTTGTGTCATCTCCAAAATTTATCAGTAATGATTTTATGTTTTCTTCTAGATCATTGATAGAAATGTTAAATAGTGTAGGGCCACAAACCAATTCCTGCAGGACCCTGCTAGACACACAGCCATTCTGTGGTAATTCCCCATTGAAAATTACATTTTGAGACCTACCTGTTAGCCAGTTTTCAATCCATTTAATGTGTGCCATGTTAGTTTTATATCTTTCTAGGTTTTTTTAATGAAAATCTCATGCAGTTCCAAGTCAAATATCTAGTCTATTACATGAACACTGTTACCCCTATCCATAGGTGTAGTTTGACTGCTATATTTGGGAGGGCAAAGTGCGTGCATGCACACGTGCATGCTGAAGCCAGTTCCCTTGGCTCACTGGCTCGCTCCCCCTGCCTGGAGTGGTAGCTGGGCTGCCAGTGCTGGGGAGGATGGTCCAGCTTAACGGGGGAGCCCCAGCTGCTCTGGGTGGCCCCTCCAGCACTGGCTGCTGCAGCGATGTCACTGCTCTGGTGCTGCTGCAGCCACCACCCTGCTAGGGCTGCTGCTGCTGCTGAGGGGACACCACATGCCCGGCTTCTGCTTCCCCCAACCTATTCCTGTATCCCCTTCTCTTCCCAATCCCCTCCCACTTCCTCTCCCCACTGTCTCCTGCCCCATCCCATCCCCTTCTCTCCCTCCTGACCTATCCTACTGTCTCTTCCCCCCACTCGCCTCCCCTCAGCCCCACCCCATCCCCCCCGTGGGCACTCACTGTTGTACAAGAAACAGGCGGGCCCAGGACTCAAGAGGCAGCAACCCAGACCTCAGGAGAACAGCTGCTCCATCCCCACTCCACTCCACTCCCGGCGAACCAAAACATACCGGGGAGAGGGGAAGAGGAGGCGCAGCGTGAAATCAGGGGGAAATCAGGGGGAAGTGGCACGTGACCTCGCATGACACCTCCCACATCTCGCCTCTGTTTGGGGGGCAATGCTCCCCTGCACCTCCCTAAACTATGCCCATGGCCCATCAACCAAATCTGTAATCTCATAAAAAAAAAGTTAACTAGTTTGACAGGACCTAATTGCCATAAACCCATGTTGATTGGCATTAATTATATTATCCTCCTTTAATTCTTTATTAATTGAGTCCTGTATCAGCTGCTCCATTATCTTGCTTGGGATCAGTGTCAGACTGACAGGCCTATAATTACCCAGGTCATCCCTTTTACCCTTTTTAAATATTGGCACAACATTAGCTCCAGTCTTCTGGAGCTTCCCCAGCATTCCAAGACTTATTGAAAATCAACATTAATGGTCAAGTGAGCTCCTTAGCCAGCTCTTTTAAAACTCTTGCATGCCAGTTATCTGGAACTGCTGATTTAAATGTGTCTAAATTTAGTAACTGCTGTTTAACATCCTCCGAGATACTAGTGGAATGAAAAGGGTGTTATCATATGACATGACTACATCATCTGTTTGTTTGTTTTCCTCAGAACAGAAATATTTACGGAACACGCCTGCCTTTTCTGCATTGTTACTGATGGTTCTACCATTTTCTAGTAATGATACAATACCATCGTTAGCATCCTTTTTGTTCCTCATATTTTTAAGGAGATTTTTTATTGTCCTTAACTCTGGCCATAGATTTCTCCTTTTGTCTCTTTACTTCCCCTATCAATTTTCTACAGCTCCTAGCTCAGGGGTGGGAAAACTACGGCCCGTGGGCCAGATTTTTTAAGCCGGCCCTTGAGCTGCCGCTGGAGAGTGGGGTCTGGGGCTTGCCCTGCTCCAGCACTCTGGCACTCCAGCCGGGGAGCAGGGTCGGGGGCCGCTCCAATGGGAGATGCAGGGGCGGTGCATGCAGATGGGGCAGTGTGCAGAGCCACCAGGCCTCGCCTCCATGAAGGAGCTGGAGAAGGGACATGCCGCTGCTTCTGGGAGCCATTTAAAGTAAGCGCCTCCTGGGACCTGCACCCCTGAGCCTCTCCCCACGCCCCAACCCCCTGCCCCAGCTCTGATCCCCCTCCTGCCCTCCGAACCCCTTGATCCCATCCCAAAGCACCCTCCTACACCCCAAACTCCTCATCCCCAGCCCCAACCCAAACCCCGCACCCCCAGCCGGAGCCCTCCTCCCCCCCCGCACCGCACTCTCCCCCCCCCAGCCTCCCTGAACTCCTCATTTCTGGCCCCACCCCAGAGCCCTCACCCCCTGCCGCACCCCAACCCCAATTTTCTGAGCATTCATGGCCCGCCATACAATTTCTATTCCCAGATGTGGCCCTCAGGCCAAAAAGTTTGCCCACCCCTGTCCTAGCTTCAGTTTTATATTTGTTACTTTCAGCTTCCCCTTCTGTTTTTATTTTTTTTAATTTATGGATGCCTTCACTTCCCCTCTAAATCAGGTCAGTTTTGTAACCATACAACCTTCTTCCTTGATTGTGTCTCTTTGGGTATCCAGTAAAGTATTCTGAAACAATTCCCAATTTTCATTCAGATTTTTCTGATTAAATTCTTCCTCCCAGCTGCTTTGGCTCATAACTGTTTTCAGCTTTGTGAAGTTGTGAAGTTTAAGCACCAAGTATGTATATTAGTGGTCTGGACTTTATTTGGTTTGCACATTATAAATGTGATCAAGTCATGATCACTTGTACCTAAGGGCTTGTCTACACTGGCAATTAACAGCACTTCAACTTTCTCGCTCAGGGGTGTGAAAAAACACCCCCCTGAGCGCAGCAAGTTGCAGCGCTGTAAAGCACCAGTGTAAACAGTGCCCCAGCACTGGGAGCTGCGCCGTGACCACACAAGCTATATTAAAGCGCTGCCAGTGTAGACTAGCCCTAAGTTACACTAATGATTAATTCTGTGATCAGTTCAGCTTTGTGTCATGACAAGCTCCCCCCATGTTGGCTGCAACACTTTTTGAGTTAGGAAATTGTCATCTATAATGTTTAGAAATTTCGAGGTTGTTTTATTATTGGCTGCATGACACCTTGAGCACATGTCATTCAAATTGAAGTCCCCCATGATCACACAGGTTTTTTCCTACACATTATAGATAGGTGTGTAAGGAGGCAGGTCATTCTGTTCCCAAGTGTGATTTGGTGGTCTGTAGCAGACACCAACTAATACCCCTTCATATCTATTAGAATAGTGAGCATTCCCTAAGCATTCAAGATAATTTTCTTCTGAGTTAACAGTGACACAGAAACAGGTGATGCCATTTTTGACAGAATGCCACTCCCTCTCCTCTTTTGCCCACTCAATCCTTCCTAATTAGATTATAGCCATTGATCTTAAAATTCCCACCATATGAATCATCCCACCAGGTGTCAGTCACATCAACTAGATTGAATTTATGATCATAAATGAGCAATCCCAGTTCCTCTTGTTTGTGGCTCAGGCTCCTAGCATCTTTTCATGTGCTTGGGTTCTTTGTTTAATTTTGTTCTAAATATTTTTACCTTCCCTTTTTGTCATTACTTTAACCCTCTCCTGACTACTCTAACCAGCCTGTTCATGAGAAGATTGGTCCTCCTTCTACTGAGAAAGCCACCCAAACTATACAGCCCCCTCTCCCTATAAAAGGTGGATCAATGTTCCACAAAACCAAACACTTTAACCTATACCACTTACCTAGCCAGAGCTTCACTTCCAGAATTTTCTCCTTTCTGACTTCCTTTGCTTGTGGGACAGGAAGGATCTCAGAGAAGATTGTTTGGATATTATTATTCTTCAGCACACTTCTGAGTTTCATGAAGTCATCTACTGTCTGTGAGAGATCCCATGACACAGTGTCATTAGTGCCAGTATGAACCATCACCAATGGATCCTTACCTGTCGACTTCAGAGGGCTTCACAATCTTAGAGTGACATTTCATGTCTTGGCTCCAGGAAGACAAGACACTGTCCTCTTGTGCACCTGTCCGTTGCAGAATGTTCTTTCAATTCTTCTTAGTACTGAATCCCCAACAAGGATCATCTGTCTTCCTTGGATAGTTGGAGAACTCTTTGTGGGCAAACTTGATTTTCTTACAAGTTGGGTCAAGCTCACAGAGTGTGTCCCATACATCACTCTGTTCCCTTGGACCAGATCCAAGATTCTTTGGATCTTAAGAGATATCTTCCACAGTTTCCATATTGAGAACCTGGTATCAATTGAAAACTTCTAGCTGTGTGGAATTCCTCCTTGTCATCTTCTGTCTAATGTGCACCTGTGTTTCAATTTCCCCTTAGTGATCTGCAGTCTCCTTGTGCTGGTAGGCTAGTTTATACCTCAGTTTCCCCTCTGGCTGGGGAAGCCTTTGCAAATCTATAAAATTGATCTTTTGTTTTGGGCCTCACAACCCTACAGCATTCATCCTATACAGAATCGTAGAAGATTAGGGTTGGAAGAGACCTCAGGAGGTCCAACCCCCTGCTCAAAGCAGGACCAACTCCAGCTAAATCATCCCAGCCAGGGCTTCATCAAGCTGAGCCTTAAAAACCTCTAAGGCTGGAGATTCCACCACCTCCCTAGGTAACCCATTCCAGTGCTTCACCACCCTCCTAGTGAAAAAGTTTTTCCTAATATCCAACTCCCCCATTGCAACGTGAGACCATTGCTCCTTGTTCTGTCATCTGCCACCACTGAGAACAGCCGAGCTCCATCCTCTCTGGAACCCCCCTTCAGGTAGTGGAAGGCTGCTATCAAATCCCCCCTCACTCTTCTCTTCTGCAGACTAAATAACCTCAGTTCCCTCAGCCTCTCTCGTAAGTCATGTGCCCCAGCCCCCCAATCATTTTTGTTGCCCTCTGCTGGACTCTTTCCAATTTGTCCACATCCTTTCTGTAGTGGGGGAACAAAAACTGGACGCAATACTCAAGATGTGGCCTCACCAGTGCCGAATAGAGGGGAATAATCACTTACCTCGATCTGCTGGCAATGCTCCTACTAATGCAGCCCAATATGCCTTTAGCCTTCTTAGCAACAAAGGCACACTGTTGACTCATATCCAGCTTCTTGTCCCCAGGTCCTTTTCTGCAGAACTTCCGCTTAGCCAGTCGGTCCCCAGCCTGTAGCAGTGCATGGGATTCTTCCATCCTAAGTGCAGGACTCTGTCCTTGTCCTTGTTGAACCTCATCAGATTTCTTTTAGCTCAATCCTCCAATTTGTCTAGGTCACTCTAAACCCTATCCCTACGCTCCAGCGTATCTACCTCTCTCCTCAGCTTAGTGTCATAGAATCATAGAATATCAGGGTTGGAAGGGACCTCAGGAGGTATCTAGTCCAACCCCCTGCTCAAAGCAGGACCAATCCCCAACTAAATCATCCCAGCCAGTGCTTTGTCAAGCCTGACCTTAAAAACCTCTAAGGAAGGAGATTCCACCACCTCCCTAGGTAACCCATTCCAGTGCTTCACCACCCTCCTAGTGAAAACGTTTTTCCTAATATCCAACCTAAACCTTCCCCACTGCAACTTAAGACCATTACTCCTTGTTCTGTCATCTGCAAACTTGCTGAGGGTGCAATCCATCCCATTATCCAGATCATTAATGAACAAAAACGGCTCCAGGACCGACCCCTGGGGCACTCCGCTTGATACCGGCTGCCAACTAGATATCAAGCCATTGATCACTACCTATTGAGCCCGATCATAGAATCATAGAATCATAGAACTTAAGATCAGAAGGGACCATTATGATCATCTAGTCTGACCTCCTGCATGATGCAGGCCACAAGAGTTGACCCACCCACTCCTGAAATAACTCTCACCCTTGACTCAGCTGTTGAAGTCCCCAAATCATGATTTGACGACTTCAAGCAGCAGATAATCCTCTAGCAAGCGACCCCTGCCCCATGCTGCGGAGGAAGGCGAAAAACCTCCAGGGCCTCTGCCAATCTACCCTGGAGGAAAATTCCTTCCCGACCCCAAATATGGCGATCAGCTGAACCCCGAGCATGCGGCCAAGATTCTCCATCCAGACACTTAGGAAAAGACTTTCAATATCCCAACATTTATCATCGGTACTAACTACCAGCGGTGGCACATTATTGACCTATTGAGTAAATCAAGTTATCCTATCAAACCATTCCCTCCATAAACNACGGCCACATCACATTGCCGACTCATAGTCATCTTGCGATCGACCAGGACTCCGAGGTCCTTCTCCTCGTCCGTTACTTCCAACAGGTGCGTCCCCAGCCTATAACTATAATTCTTGTTAGTCATCCCTAGATGCATAACCTTACACTTCTCACTATTAAATTTCATCCTATTACTAATACTCCAGTTTACAAGGTCATCCAAATCTCCCTGGAGGATATCCCTATCCTTCTCCGAATTGGCAATACCTCCCAACTTCGTGTCATCCGCAAACTTTATCAGCCCACTCCTACTTTTGGTTCTGAGGTCAGCGATAATTGAGCCGGCTTTCTATCCACCTTATACTCCATTCAGCCAATCCATACTTCTTTAACTTGCTGGCAAGAATACTGTGGGAGACCGTATGAAAAGCTTTGCTAAAGTCAAGGTATATCATGTCCACCGCTTTCGCCATATCCACAGAGCCAGTTATCTCATCATAGAAGGCAATCAGGTTGGTCAGGCATGACTTGCCCTTGGTGAATCCATGTTGACTGTTCCTGATCACCTTCCTCTCCTCCAAGTGTTTCAAAATGGATTCCTTGAGGTCCTGCTCCATGATTTTTCCAGGGGCTGAGGTGAGGCTGACTGGTCTGTAGTTCCTCAGATTCTCCTTCTTCCCTTTTTTAAAGATGGGCACTATATTTGCCTTTTTCCAGTCATCCTGGACCTCTCCCGATCACCACGAGTTTTCAAAGATAATGGCCAATGGCTCTGAAATCACATCAGCCAACTCCTTCAGCACCCCCAGATGCATTGCATCCAGACCCATGGACCTGTGCATGTCCAGCTTTTCTAAATAGTCCTGAACCACTTCTTTCTCCACAGAGGGCTGGTCACCTTCTCCCCATACTGTGTTGCCCAGTGCAGCAGTCTGGGAGCTGACCTTGTTCGTGAAGACAGAGGCAAAAAAAAGCATTCAGTACTTCAGCTTTTTCCACATCATCTGTCACTATGTTCCCTCCCCCATTCAGTACGGGTCCCACACTTTCCCTAACCGTCTTCTTGTTGCTAACATACCTGTAGAAATCCTTCTTGTTACCCTTCACATCCCTTGCTAGCTGCAACTCCAGTTGTGCTTTGGCCTTCCTGATTACACCCCTGCATGCTTGAGCAATATTTTTATACTCCTCCCTAGTCATCGGCCCAAGTTTCCACTTCTTGTACGCTTCCTTTTTGAGTTTAAGCTCACTGAAGATTTCTCTATTAAGCCAAGCTGGTCATCTGCCATATTTGCTATTCTTTCTTCACATTGGGATGGTTTGTTCCTGTGCCCTCAATAAGGCTGCTTTAAAATACAGCCAGCTCTCCTGGACTCCTTTCCCCCTCATATTAGCCTCTGAGGGGATCCTGCCCATCAGTTCTCTAAGGGAGTCAGTCTGCTTTTCTGAAGTCCAGGGTCCGTATTCTGCTGCTCTCCTTTGTTCCTTTTGTCAGGATCCTGAACTCAACCATCTCATAGTCACTGCTTCCCAGGTTCCCACCCACTTCTACTTCCCCTACCAATTCTTCCCTGTTTGTGAGCAGCAGGTCAAGAGGAGCACAGCCCCTAGTTGGTTCCTCCAGCACTTGCACCAGGAAGTTGTCCCCAACACTCTCCAAAAACTTCCTGGATTGTCTGTGCACCGCTGTATTGCTCCCAGCCACTTTGTTCCTGTAGAAGAAATAATGACACTTGTAAAAATGTTCCTTGAGGTCTTTTTTTTATATCATCTGTTTAATTCCTCATTTATTGTGCTGTGTCCTGATATTTTATATAAATCAAGAACTCTCCCTTACAACAGCTCAGCTTCATGATAGAACTGCTGCAAAATTGAAGTGCTCTTCACAGAAAATCCCAGTTCAATATGCTTTTGTTGTAATAACAGATTTTCACTTTGACTGTCTGTCTTTCTATGGCATTAGCTACATGAGAGTTGTGCATCTGTATAGTGACCAAGGTTTAGCTGTAATTACAGTAGCCTCAGTACTGCCACCTAAAGCAATGTAGGAATTGTCTGATGCTCTTTTAACTGCTCAAACCTATTTTGAACAGCAGATGGCCTTAGAGATACAGTGTTGGGCAAAGCAAATAGTTTCTCAGCTATAACTGAGGCCATTAATTTAACATCACCTACACTTCCAGACACAGATACTGCTGTTGGCTAGGCCCTGCCTTCACTCCAGCAAACTGAAGTGCTGTTGACTACTTGTGCTGCGTATCACACCTGTCTCTCCTTTTGCAGTGAGACTTTGCAAACACTGCTGGGAGCTGCTGGTTGGACATAGGAGATGGGTACTTGTCTGCAGTTAATGGCCTGAGTGAAGGAGGGCGGTCACACCTTTTGTGCTGTCAATGTAAATCCTGTACCACTGCTTGGACCTTGAGGGGTTATCTGCTGGCATTTGGGACTTTAAACTCTGGCTATATAGACTCCCTTGTGGAATCCAGCAGAATTTCCTGGATTTTACAGAATCCCAGAAATCTGTGCAAATCATAGAATCATAGAATCATAGAATATCAGGGTTGGAAGGGACCTCAGGAGGTCATCTAGTCCAACCTCCTGCTCAAAGCAGGACCTAATCCCAACTAAATCATCACAGCCAGGGCTTTGTCAAGCCTGACCGTAAAAACCTCTAAGGAAGGAGATTCCACCACCTCCCTAGGGAACCCATTCCAGTGCTTCACCACCCTCCTAGTGAAAAAGTTTTTCCTAATATCCAATCTAAACCTCCCCCACTGCAACTTGAGACCATTACTCCTTGTTCTGTCATCTGGTACCACTGAGAACAGTCTAGATCCATCCTCTTTGGACCCCCCTTTCAGGTAGTTGAAAGCAGCTATCAAATCCCCCCTCATTCTTCTCTTCTGCAGACTAAACAATCCCAGTTCCCTCAGCCTCTCCTCATAACTCATGTGCTCCAGCCCCCTAATCATTTTTGTTGCCCTCCGCTGGACTCTTTCCAATTTTTCCACATCCTTCTTGTAGTGTGGGGCCCAAAACTGGACACAGTACTCCAGGTGAGGCCTCACCAATGTCGAATAGAGGGGAATGATCACGTCCCTCGATCTGCTGGCAATGCCCCTACTTATACAGCCCAAAATGCCGTTAGCCTTCTTGGCAACAAGGGCACACTGTTGACTCATATCCAGCTTCTCGTCCACCGTAACCCCTAGGTCCTTTTCTGCAGAACTGCTGCCTAGCCACTCGGTCCCTAGTCTGTAGCAGTGCATGGGATTCTTCCGTCCTAAGTGCAGGACTCTGCACTTGTCCTTGTTGAACCTCATCAGGTTTCTTTTGGCCCAATCCTCTAATTTGTCTAGGTCTCTCTGTATCCTATCCCTACCCTCCAGCGTATCTGCCACTCCTCCCAGTTTAGTGTCATGTGCAAATTTGCTGAGAGTGCAGTCCACACCATCCTCCAGATCATTAATGAAGATATTGAACAAAACCGGCCCCAGGACCGACCCTGAGCAAAATCAGTCACTGCAGCAGCAATAACTTTACACCTGTAGGATTTCTCCAGTAATAGATTTCACACTCCTGTGTCTCACTGTGTCTGACCTACACTACGCTGAGCCCTTTCCTCTTTTATTTTTTTTGTCATCTTATTTACATTTTCATAACGAAGGCATCGACAAATACATAGTGACTAACTTGGCAGAGAAACACTTTAAAAATGTTCCCGCAGAAGTCTGAAGCAAAAGCCTCTAAAACAGCCCAGGCGTGGCTAACAATAGTAGAGAATGGTTGGACTGACAGACTAATAAATACAGTAATGCCCCAAATCTTGTGTGCTATCTCAGACTGTTCATTATCTGAACAAGTACAAATGCAGGCAATGAGTAAAAAGCTCTTCCTCAGACATAAGCAGTGGATCAAATATTGCTTCATCATCAGAAATGCTTATGTGATCAGTCATGATACCCTTATCTTAGCGGCTTAGTAAGAAGTGTTGTGGCATTGCCATAAAAAGATATCTTTTTAATAGCTTCAGTAGTTATGTGCAATTTAGCAGGGACAAGCACTGATGCATTAAAACTCAAAGTTATTTGGATTTAGGAACCAAAAACCCTTATGTTGCCTCAGCCAGATCAGGAGAAAAATCTGGCTTTCCTTTTTTACTGTCTTTTTTTATTCCAAACTGTCTGCAAAAGGTCTTCCTCATCAATTAGAGTTCTGCACAGCACATAAGTAGAAGGAGATATTCTTAAGTATTTAAGTATTTGAAAGGGAGCCTTAAATGTATATTGTGGCATCAAGTTCCAAAAACAGACAACCTATCATTTGATCCACTTTGAAAATGTTCCCAATCACCTAATATACAAACTTTAAGCCCAAACATACAAACACTTAGTACTGAGCATAGAGTTGCCTACCAGGTGTAGATTCATTGGCCTCACTGGAACTCCCCATAATAGTACTGAGGGTAATTTTTGCTAAGGGTCAGATTCTGCCACTCAGTGGAGGTGCTCATCAATAGAGCTAGTCAGGAATTTATTGCTGAAATATTTGTCAGAAAATGGTGATGTATTGAAATATATCCTGGATAGCTGCCCATAGATGGATATCTGCTCTACACAAGAGCCAAAACAAGACCTTTTGGAACTTTTCTGAAAAAATTGGAGTGCTGATCCTGGATCAGGCAATAGCCTGGTGGTCAGGGCACTCACCTGGGATGTAAGAGCTTCACATTCAAGTACTTGCTGCAAATCAAGCAGACCAGAGACATGGACCTGGATCTACCACATCTCAGGGGAATGCCCTGACCCCTAGGCTAGTGGCTATTTGGGAATGAGTCTCTTGATTTCCCCCACTCCTGCACAAATTCAAAAGCTCTTGTTTTTATCCAGATGCAGATTTGGAAACTTTGAATTTTTTGGCAAAAATGGAGTGCTTGTTTTCTGGCTAGCCCTACTCTTGAAGTAAGTCACTACCTACTGTGACCAAGGGTGGCAAAATCTGGCCGTAAGCGTTTGCAGGATTGGGCCCTTAACTGTTGTGGGTTTTTAGTCCTTCTATTTTACAATGTAAGGAAGATCTGTCTTTAGTAGTAGCACCAGTTAACATTTTAAATTGCCATTCTGTGACTGTAGATGTTATACAGTTCACTTCAGACAATTATCAACATTCCCTCTCCCCCTCCCCCCGAAGATGTGGAATTTTTTTCAATTAAATTAATCTAATTTTGGTTGCTCAGAATCCAAGTGCAGAGGAATGGCCTTGATGGACATGGAAAGCCATTTCCAAAGTGCAAGGCGGTGGGATGTGGCTTTCCCAGCATTCCCATGATAACTTTTCAGTGACTCAGACAGTGCCCAGTGCTGTAGGAAACAGAAGGCAGAAGCTATAAATAGACTGAGAACATCTCCTTTCAGTACAACACAGCAGTTTTTATCTATCATCTCCAGCATAACAGACAGGAAGCAATAAAACATTATACCCTGGACAGGATGTACTGGACCAACCATCATCATCCTTTCCCCCCCCCCAAGGAATTTTCCCAGAAAGAAGAGGGCAGCCAGAAGACGTAGGAAGGAGTCCAGGGAAATAGCACCAGGGTCTGGGAGCAAGCAGACCATAGTTGCTAGGCAGGGAACTTTGAATGTAGGGTGAGCCAGGGTTCCCCTAGCAGCCACTGGGGAAGTGAAAGGGAAGACTGCCATTTTGGATGAAGAAACCTTGATACCCCAGAAGGGGAGGACTATAGTGACCAGGCTGGAGGCCAAGCCATGAAGAGGGAGCGCCCTGAGTTGCAGAGGGGGAGGCTCTGGGGCATGTGAACAAATGACAGAAGGTGGTCTTGGACCTGGAGGGAGCTAACCCCCAGAGCAGCCAAGAGGAGGTGCCCTAGTGGTGAGTGGTACCCTGTGACACACCCATCTCACCCCTGTCAGTCTGGCAATTTCTGGCCTTGCACTATGATGTGTCAGGCTCTCACAGTGAGGATCTGGTGGAGCTGGGAACAGAAGCGGACATGGTGGCATTGTGCTCTCCCCCAGTCCTCAGCTCTGCAGGCTCTGGTGGAGGGGCGCATATGCTCGCTGATCAGCTCAGGCCAGATGAATATGGCTGTGGAGGCCTTAGCTAGCTTGGGGGCTGCTTTAGCCAGCCTGCTGCACTGGTCTCTGTTCTGGGGACAGCTGGCCCATTGCCTTGCCCTTTCTGTGACACTCCCCAGGGTTGGGAGGCACCTCACCACCATCTGCCCTTAGCATGGAGCAGTCTTGTCTGGACATGCTATGGATCAGCTCCCTGATCCCACCAGCCTCTGGCAGCACAAGCCCTGCCTCTGTACAGGTTAGCGATAGGAACACACCCACCCCAGCGTCCCTCTGGAGCGCTCAGCCCCTGCCCCGCTGAACACTCACTGACCTCTCAGACTCTGCTCCCAAAGGAACAGTACACGCCAGCTTACTAGATTCAACTCAGGATCGCCACTCCACTTAACACACAGCACTTAGATATATTTACAGTGAAAACAAGAAGCAGTTTATTATCGCTGAACAGAGTCAAGTGACAGTAAGTAAGACTATCAGATGCAAATGGTTACATATAAAACAACATTGTAGCATGCCTCGGAGAGCCTAAATTTAACTCTCAAGACCTTCCTCCTGTGTCCTACCCCAAGTCCTTTTCCCAGCATTTTCAGCCAGGATAGCTGAGAACCCCCTTTCATAAGATCAAGCCCACTGCCAGCCTGGCTTCCCAGACTGAAGGATGCAAAGGCATCTCTCTACACCCCCAGATATACCAGACTAGACCTTTGCTCTTCCCCTGAAAACAGGGTGACCCCCCTGCTGTTCACCTCTTTCTGATCATTTCCTCCTGAAGTCTCTGCTAGCTCCTCATTGGTTCAGTAGGCTTACCGGCTTCTATTGTAAGACACATCATCCACCCAGGAGATCAGTGCTTCCTCCCTCGTGCCTGAAGACATTTGTTCAAGACACGCCACCGTCGAGTGACCTGCCTTTAACTACAAGGCCTAGCACGCATACTATTTAGCACCTAGACGTAACTCCTCACATATTCGCGATACATACACCTTACAATGGTTATGATGACCAGTGTGGCACCGGTTGTCAGCAGAAATCTTACATCACCCCTGTCAGTGACCTCAGGGGATCCCTGTAGCCCTATGCACCCTGTGCCCTCTGCCAGTTGGCATCGAAGTCCTTGGGTCTCACTTTCCTCTCCAGGCCAGCCTGATCACCCCTGGTGGTTTCTGGCACCGGCCAGTGACAATGGGGCCCAGAGCTATCAGCACAGCACTGGGCCGCTGCACTGCAGTAAATCTCAGTGCGGGCACCACACGTGGCATGCTCGCCCCGGGCAATGTTAGTCTAGGAAAGGCACATGAGAGCACCATGACAAGAGCATTGGCTTCTGGAAATCGAGGCTCTGTCATGTCTAAGCTTGAAGTTATGACACTTTGCTGGCCTCATCTAGTCCTTTGGGCTCAAGGTGGAGACCATGCACTTGTGGCACTGCTAGCTCAAGGTTCAGCAGTTCTGTAACTAATAAATACATGCTACATACAAAACCAGGGGGGGTGGGGCAGGTTTTGAATAAGCATGCAGGAAGCTATTTTGGTGACTGACCCAGCAAGTACTAGCTAGTGACTGGATACAGGTCAGATAAGCCAAAAAGATGTTGAAAATCCGAATCAAATGTATGTAGCATTGTTATAACATCTACTGTTGGATTTTTTAAAAAATGTTCTTAGCTTGTTTTTGTTCCCATTGCCCTGCTTACAGTCTGTTCTGAGGCTATGTTGTCATGAGACGTGAGGCTTTTGCACACTGTGCCTCACAGAAAAGAGATTTAAACTCATGTTGGCCCCTTTCCAGAAAAGCATGTGTTTATATACAGTTTCCTAAGAACGTGATAATAGGATCTCAGTTCTCACTCTCAATGGGACTTTAAGAACTCCTGTATTTCCCTTTTCGGACTGAGAACCATCCTGCACAAATTCAGAACAGAGACTTCTCACTAAACACTGACTCTTAGGCTCACAGATTTTTAAGGCCAGGAGGGACCATTAGCTCATCGAGTCTGACCACAGGCCAGAGAGTTTCACCCTTTTACTCCTGAGCCCAATAACTGTTTTATTAGCTTATCTGAACATCTATTCTCTAATTGCTATGCTTAGACGTGCCACATGGCAGACTGTGTTAATGTTACAGGGCATGAGACTTATGAATGATGAATTTCAGTGGGATGCTGTTAATCATGTGGTTATCTGATGTGTTTACATTTGTGTAAATGAGCATTCACTGAATCCAAACACCTCTAAAAATCTGAATTCCAACATGACTCAAACACACATCCCGGACTTGCCATGACCCGAATTAGGTCTTTGTGCAATAGGGTAAATTTTCAGTGCCATACATTGGCATTTCTCCTGTTAATTGTAACAAAAGTTGTAATCTGAATTCTGCACCCAAGGCTCTTAACTTACTTCACTGTAAAGAAAAGGCAGAATTTTCAGCAGCATTTACTGCTGGCTTCATGCTGCTCCCATTGAAGTTAATGGGACTTGATCAATGGGACCAGAGTAAGGCCAATGCTGAATGCCTCCAGCCGAGCATGTCCACTGGGGGAGTATGTCATGCTGTGAAATCTCACCTATTCATTGCTGCACCCTATCTATTAATATGATCTGAGAATGATTGTTTGCACTCATTGGAGCAAATGGTACTCAGTGCTCCAAGTCAAAGAGAACCGATCTCTGAAGGCAAGTTTTGATGTGGGGTTGGTTGCACAGTAACCACATGTTCCCATCCCTCACAGACAATTGTCACCTGCCCGCTTGGTCGCTAACAGTGGGCTGCACAGCTGGTTTCCCGTGGTGCCTACCACTGCAAATAGCGTTACCTAGCCAAGAAAACAACATGCCTGCACCGGTGTAGAACATTTTGTAAAAAGAGAACTAGGAACCCAGGAGGTTAAAATGGAGTCTGCTTAGCTCCCCATATAACCCCCCGCATTGGCGTTAGCCCAGGGAACCCTCACAATCTGATTACAATGGTTTTGGCTGTGCTCTTGTGTCATGATATATATCTTTCTCTCTTGCCCTCATTTATTTCCCAAGGAACACTCATGCCTAGATCACACTAGTGTTCCCAGGTGGGATGATCGGGTGCTAAAACCCCAACAGGAAGCAATCTGAAGATTTGATTGCTTCCTAAGTGAACATTCAGTTCTAGCGTTGTTAATGCTTGGAGACTTATCCTATACCCTTCACCAGCTCCATAGATCCGCTGCCATTTACATGATTCAGACATGAAATGCAGAGTGCTTTGGGAGATGGGGTGCAATAAGATCAGTTCAGGCTGTTGTGATCCATTTTAAGATGTTCTGTTATTGTGCCAAGGGGCTGAGAAATGCCCCATTCCCATCAGTGCAAAGCTTGATTTTATAGGTGGAAGGTCATTCAGGTGAGGGGGGTTCACTGGATTGTGAGATGTTGGCTTCATGCTAATAGCACCGCTGTCATCTCCACCCGCACAACTGCCAGCTGCTTCTCTTCCAGGTGGAAGCTGATTAGTTGGTGTGGGGGCAGGAGGGATGGACTGTCAGACATTGGGGCCTGATCCAAAGCTAACTGAAGTCAATGTGAGAAGCCTCTCCCAGAATCCCGTACTTCACTAGGATTTGCACCAGGTGCTTAGTATGCAGTGGGAAGCCAGGAAAACTCCCCTCCTCTTACCTGGCTATGCTGTCTCTACATCGTCTATCCTCATGGCCTCAGGCAGTGTTTTAATTAAATCTGCTCATCGCGGTTCACGTGATGTGAAGGTGAAGCAAATACTTTCTGTAAGGGGAGCAGGGGGTGGCCTGGGCTAAGCAGAGATGGCTTCCTCATGCACATACATGGTGGTAATCCTGCCAACAACTGGCTCAGTGTAAGGCAAAACTAACTGGCCACCCAATCTAACAGCCTGGCTAGAAAGCCCGGATTTGCTGGCACATACTAGAATATGGGCCAACCAGGCTGGCACTCGGATGAGGGGTGGGAAGAGGAGATCATGGGGAGGATGAACGGGAAAGTGAGTGAAAGATTTCTGGAGGCTCACTGAGTTAGAGAACAAGGTACACCATTTGTTCTCTGAGAATGCAGAGTGGGGTCTGTATCGTTGTGTATATGGAGTGGTAGCTATGATCCTCCGCTATGACCTTTTTATATATAAAGCGCATCTCACCACCCAACAGAAGGCCTGAGGGTACAGTATGAATTGCACTGCACTAGGTGTTCGGCCTAGAAAATCTCGTAAGATGTCTGCAGTAAAATAGCATGAAGGGGAGGGGTGGGAAGCAGGGCTTAATTTGTGCCAGGCCTTGCCAGGGCTGAGCCCAGGCACCTCTGGGCCTGGCAGTTCACAGCCCCCAGCACCTCTGGGCCTGGCAGTTCACAGCCCCCAGCACCTCTGGGCCTGGCAGTTCACAGCCCCAGCACCTCTGGGCCTGGCAGTTCACAGCCCCCAGCACCTCTGGGCCTGGCAGTTCACAGCCCCCAGCACCTCTGGGCCTGGCAGTTCACAGCCCCGGCACCTCTGGGCTTGCTGCAACAGTTATGAATGTCAGGGCCGGCTCCAGGCACCAGCTTAACAAGCAGGTGCTTGGGGCGGCCGCTCGGGAGAGGGGCGGCACGTCCAGCTATTCGGCGGAGGGTCCCTCACTCCCGCTCGGAGCGAAGGACCTCCTGCTGAACTGCCGCCGCAGATCGAGATCGCGGCTTTTTTCTTTTTTTTGGCTGCCTGGGGCGGCAAAAACCCTGGAGCCGGCGCTGATGCATGTAAAAAATTGCTTGAGCCCCGATGCATGTTTCATTACAAATGAAGCACTGGTGAGAGGGGAGGAGACCAAACCCCCCCCACGCCAACAGCAATTCTGCTAAAACACCAGTGAGAGATAAGTGGCGGATTAGTCACTGGGCCAACAGGGCCCATGCCCAGGGGCCCCAGCCAATTGGGGGGTCCTGGAAAAATGGGCACCCCCATGCCCCGACCCACTCTGCCCGCCTTGTTTCAAACATTGCAATCAGCATTGCGAAGGAGGGCTGCTAGCCCGCCGCTGGAAAGCCAGTGATTTCTCAGCCTAACACAGAAGTGGCCAAACTCCACACAAGGAAGTGACAGTCCGTTTGATAGTCCATAGGGCAGATGCTGAACTGGTGTAAGCTGAAAAAGGGGGCAGATTTATCTGTAAGCCTGGAGGTACCATGCGTACTCAAGAGCCAGCTGCAGCCACCTGTAGCCAGTACTGTTGGACAAAGCTGTGCTGAGCTTGCTAGCATGGGTAGTCCAGGGAGGGAATCAGGCCAAGCCAATCTCAAACAAGCAGCCTGCCAAGGGCAGTGGACAAATAATTCAGGGCAGAGTCGGTGAAGCCAGAGCCCTTCCCACCTGCCGGCTGTGTCACATACGCCGTTCTAGTCCCACCGGGGCTTTGTTCTGGAGAGGCGCCAGCCTGTGGAGGGAAGTCAGGCTGGAGGGCGGGCACAATGCCAAGCACCAACCCCGAGGGCAGGTCACCAGCCAGGCTGCCATTGCATATGCCCCTGGCCCAGCTACTCATGAAATCCCGGCACTCCACACGGGCCTGGTCACAGGGCGAAGGCGGGGTCCACATCTGGCTTTCAATAACTGGAGGTGTCAGGGGTAACTTTTCATGCTTGACTAAAGGGGAGCTGGTGCCTTCCTACCCAAGGGCAATGGGGAGCCCTAGAAATGCCAGGATGGAGGTGGGCGAGTCTCAGGAGTCACTAATGAGTACCAAAGCTCTAGCTTTGGCCCCTAAGCCCCACTTTCGAGGTGTGTGTGGGGGGAAGCCAATTTTCATTTGGGAACGGTCTTGCTATAGCCACTGACCGGGCAATCAGGCTGTGACGGTGCGTTTGGTGCTGCATGTCCTGTGCTTTGTAGGGGCACTGTGGTCTGAGATGGCCTCCAGGAGGGAGTGCTAAATCTCAGCGTGGCTGCTAGAGACACCCTCGAGCTCTGTGGGGAGAAAGGAGAGCGGCTGTTTCCTCTCTCAGCCACATTACTATATTAGCCATGCACAGGGCCGGTGTCTGGAGTGTCTGGTTTTCCTACACTCTGGTAAGAAATCTCCCCCTCTGTTCCCACAGAGCCTGGGTCACAGGGTAGCTGGCCCCTGAGGTGGCCAGGTGCTCGGCCTACCTGTGACAGGCTCTGCTGAAGAGAATGAGCCAGCCCAGATCCATCTGGGGATAACTCAGAACTAATTAACTTCTGCCCTGTGTGCTTGGCAGGAGAGAACGCAGGGAGGGAGCACCTGGGGAAAGAGCTCCTCTGGAGCTGGCTAGGAAGCTACACCCAGTGGGTCTCCCTAGAGATCAGGGCTCCTGGGGAGAGGACCAGTCCCCAGTGCGCAGAAAGAGAGAGCTCCCAAGGGGAGGGCTTCTCAGGGGAGCTGGTGGCAGATGACAGAACAAGAAGCAATGGTCTCAAGTTCCAAGACAGGAAACTAAGGAAGAATGCTCCTAGGTGGGGGAGGCTATGCAAGGGAGGAGCTCCAATGGAAGGACTTCTCCAGGTGAGTACAGGAGCCTCCAATCAAAAGCATTATATGCTGTCCTGAGGAAGGGGTGTCATTGTGTGATCTCTGTGGGGATCTTGACCCAAGAAGAGAAACACTTCCCCAGCTGATGACAAGAGGCCCTGGCTCCAGAAGAGGTTTCTGGGTCAAGAAGGCCTCTCTGGTAAGGGACTTGGACTTATGGGGGTTTGGACCAAGGATGCTGGGGATGCTAGGATGCTGGGGTTGAGGCCTATCTGTGTAATGTTCCATCTTTGGATTAAATAAGCTAGATCCCTGAAGGGGCACTTCAATATACATCAGCCTCATTGGACTTATTGAAAGCCCATTAGGGGAAACTGAGGCAGGGATATAATTGTAGTGCTGCACCGGGCCCCTGCTACAGCCTGCCTTTATTGATCCCATGTATGTCTCCAGCAGAGCAAATAGTGACAACTTGTTAGAGGGGCAGTATGCTGTAAGCACGTTGCCATTTCTCTTCCCAAACCATTCTCTCCCCTTCAGCCCCCTGGGAATGCAGAGAGGGTCTGGGTTGTATGTGCAAGATGGGACTGCTGCTCCCTTCAGCCTCCCCATCAGACAAAATGGCTGCAGTCTGGCTCTTGGTGTCCCTTCTGCTGCCTCAGAGTGGCAAAAGGTTATTGATTTAAACCATCCCTTATCATTGGTTCTTTTCTCCTCTCTGAAACGTTTGGTAACAGTAGCAGGAAACTAGACCGTGCAGTCCCATATGACCCCGAGTGCTTTCTGCACCATATTAAGGGCCACATTGAAGAACACCTGGCTGCTTGAGGGGTGTCTACACGAACCCAATTTTCTGTAAAGTTCACACTGTTGCTACCGCCAGTTCTGCTTCATTCGTGCTAGCAATGCCAGGAGTGCCGGTGTACGCTGGCTGCTTGCAGCTTATCCACAAGGCCATCTGCTCCTGCCCAGAACTGGGCTAGAGGGAGGGTGACCAGATGTCCCGATTTTATAGGGACAGTCCCGATATTTGGGGCTTTTTCTTCTATAGGCTCCTATTACCCCCCACCCCCGTCCCGATTTTTCACACTTGCTGTCTGGTCACCCTATCTAGGGGACATGGGCGTTCAGAACACCAACTGCTGCTGGCACCTTGTCTCCAATGGTTGCTACCACCAGGGATCTGCCTCAGCAGTAGCAATGGTGGGGACCAGTAGGGTAATAAACCTGTGGTAGAGGAGGCTTTGGAAAGCTGCATTGTTACTGTCTGTGTCCCATCACCAGAGTAAGGAAGGTGACAGCTACAGAGCAAAGGAAACAGCTCGTGGGCTGAGGAGTTATGGCCCATCTGGTGCATGATTTGGTACAATGCCAAGCTGTAAAATACAAATAGAATACACTCTAGAGAGTGGTTTGCTCTCTGTTTGCTATTCATTAATATTCTAGTGAGCCATTGGAAATGCGCCTCACTGAGCACTGTGGCCAGAAAGAGAAATGATGTGGGAAATCTGAAGTGCTTGTGGAGCTGTGCACAATAGCCCCGTCTGAGGGCTTTGACAGGTGTGCGCTACGCCAGGAGAAACGACATGCCTGCTTGGAAGTGTGGCTAGTCACAGAGGCCAGGGCCCCTCGCGCCCCCTAGGAACACGCCGGAGGTAGTGCCGGGAGCTGGGGGTCCCTGTGCACCTGGACAGGGCAGAGGCAAGCTTTGTTTGATAATTGCTAGAGGCTCAGGCAGGGGCTGGCAAACCCTGCAGTGTTTCCCCATCTCCTGCGGAAGGCCCGTGGGGAAGAGGAGCAGCAAGCCCAATGGCACGTCTGAAAGACCCCAGCGTGAGTCATGCTACACCATACCCACAATGCCCCTGGAGGAACTAGAGCGCTGGCCATGTTAACGCGCAGCCCCAGCACCACAGCACAGCCAGGCAGGCGCCTCTGTGCACACCTGGAGTGGGCAAGCCCAGCACTGGAAAGACACAGCTGTTCTGCTGCAGGGGCGGGGAGCCAGACACATCACATCAGCTGATCAGTTCTCAGTGCAATCAGAGTCTAACGAAGACCTCAGTGAAGATGCCCATTGGTCTTTCTGTACTAATAGCTCTGCTAATGCAGGCCCTGGATGCCTTTGATGTCCTCTCATTCAAACATCCCATCACTGGAAACGGTCGCCCTGATAGGACATCACATCGCCTCCACAGTGATGTCATCCTGCCACCAGTGTTGCTTCTGGGAGTCACACCCCATAAATCACAGCCCTTTGCCCACCCTCCAGGCCAATAGCCACGGGCCTTACTCAGCTCCTGTTCCAGCTAGAGTCCCATTGACTTCAGTGGGCTTTGCCGGCGCATGAGCAGAATGAGTGCTGAGCATCTGAGTGCTGGTGTTGGCTCTGCCCATAGGAGGCTATTTATCCCAGGCAGGATCCTGGGCAGGCCTGTGTCTGAGTATTTCCAGCTCCAGAAGGAACCTGTGACAATTACATTGAAAGGGCTTTTAAACAGCTCGTGCCTCTCTTGCCAATGCACAGGGTCTGGGCAATGAGGGCTGATTCTGGGATATTGCCTGGCCTCTCAAATGTCTCTCTGTAGCTCAGTGATCACCAGCCAGTCGATTCCGATCTCTGGCAGCAGGGCAGTGTGGCTGCCTAAGGCTACCCCAGCCCCACACCACTCCCGGAAGTGGCCACTGCAGCCTGGCGGCCCTGGGGGAAGGGGGGACAGAGGTCTCCCTCCGTGCGTGCTGCTCCTGCCTGCAAGCACTGCCCCGCAGCTCCCATTGGCTGGGAGAGCTGCACGGAGCCATGTGACCCCCGCCCTCCCCACCCCAGGGGCCACAGGGGTGCGTTGGCCCCTTCCTGGAGCAGTGTGGGGCTGGGGTAGGCAGGGAGCCTGCCTTAGCCTCGCTGCGTCCACCGCCGACTGGGAGCCACCGGAGGTAAGTGCTGCCCGGCGGGAGGCCGCACCCCAACCCCCATCCCTGAGCTCCCTCCTGGAGCCAGCACCCCATAACCCTTCCTGCATCCCAAACCCCACCCTGAGCCCCCTCCCAGAGCCAGTACCCCATAACCCTTCCTGCACCCCGTCCCCTTGCCCCAGCCCTGACCCCCCTCCCAAAGCCAGCACCCTGTACCCCCTCCTGCACCACAACACTCTGCCTCAGCCCAAAACCCCCTCCTGCACCCGAACCCCCTACCCCAGGCTCAGCCCAGAGCCCCCTCTCACACTGCAAACCCCTTGTCCCCAGCCCAGAGCCTGCACCTCCTCCCAAACCCCAATCTCCTGCCCCAGCCTGGTGAAAGTGAGTGAGGGTGGGGGAGAGCAAGTGACGGGGGTGTGTGTGTGGAGTGAGTGGGGTCGGGCTTTGGGGAAGGGGTGGGGCCTTGGGGAAGGCGCAGTGTAGATCCTGAGTTGCCCTTAGATTCAAAAAGTGATCTTGGGCGTAAAAAAGTTGGAGACCACTGCTGTAGCTGAAGGTCTCTTAGAATCATAAAATATCAGGGTTGGAAGAGACCTCAGGAGGTATCTAGTCCAACCCCCTGCTCAAAGCAGGACCAATCCCCAACTAAAGTATCCCAGCCAGGGCTTTGCCAAACCAGGCCTTAAAAACTTCTAAGGAAGGAGATTCCACCACCTCCCTAGGTAACCCATTCCAGTGCTTCACCACCCTCCTAGTGAAATAGTTTTTCCTAATATCCAACCTAAACCTCCCCCACTGCAACTTGATACCACTGCTCCTTGTTCTGTCATCTGCCACCACTGAGAACAGCCGAGCTCCATCCTCTTTGGAACCCCCCTTCAGATAGTTGAAGGCTGCTATCAAATCCCCCCTCATTCTTCTCTTCTGCAGATTAAATAATCCCAGTTCCCTCAGCCTCTCCTCATAAATCATGTGCTCCAGCCCCCTAATCATTTTCATTGTCCTCCACTGGACTCTTTCCAATTTGTCCAAGTCCCTTCTGTAGTGGGGGGCCAAAAACTGGATGCAATACTCCAGGTGTGGCCTCACCAGTGCCGAATAGAGGGGAATAATCACTTCCCCCGATCTGCTGGCAATGCTCCTACTAATACAGCCCAATATGCCATTGGCCTTCTTGGCAACAAGGGCACACTGCTGACTCATATCCAGCTTCTCGTCCACTGTAATCCCCAGGTCCTTTGCTGCAGAACTGCTGCTTAGCCAGTCGTCCCCAGCTTGTAGCAGTGCATGGGATTCTTCCGTCCTAAGTACAGGACTCTGCACTTGTCCTTGTTGAACCTCATCAGATTTCTTTTGGCCCAATCCTCTAATTTGTCTAGGTCACTCTGGACCCTATCCCCACCCTCCAGCATATCTACCACTCCCCCCAGCTTAGTGTCAGCTGCCATAACCATCCCCTAGCGCATCTGTTTTGTGCAGAACCTGAGCGCAGAGCCCTGAGAGGTAACCCCCATGCACGAGATCAGCAATCAAAGCAGGGCCTGGACCACTGGCATGCACACGGGGTGTGCCTAGGTACACCCTAATGCCCTGAGCTCCGGCTGGGAAGCCTGCTCTTCCCCCGTCCCCTCCTCAGCTGTTTGCCGGGCAGGCTCAGATCAGCTGCTCCCTGCCTCCCTGCTCCAGCAGGGGCCGAGTGAGTCTCACACACACACAAAAGCACCTTAGGGTTAGGTGTGGGCAGGAGTGCGGGGCTCTCAGCTGCAGCACAGCCAGCCCCTGCTCACCTAGGGCCGCCCCGCACCTCTTGGGCTGATGGCCATGGCGTCCACGTGAATGGCTGCTCCCTGCCAGTCAGGCTCCGGCCACAGCAGGCATCAGGTGACCCAAGGGAGCCCAGCCAGGCTAGGGCTGGGTGCAATGGGAGGAGAAGTTCCAGATACCGGCAGGAGCCACGCGGGATGGGGGAAGAGAAGCCCAGGACAGGGCTGGAGCCACGTGGGGGGGGGGAGGAGAAGCCCGGACCCCGGCAGGAGCTGCACTGGGGGCGGGGAGGGGGAGAGGAGCCACCCTGGGGCACAGAGGAGAAGCCCTGGACCCTGGCAGAAGATGTGGGGCTGAAGTCCCCGTCTCAGGAGCCCCAGCCACCGGGCTGAAGCCCTGACCCCACTTTGTGTGGAGCTGGCCTGAGCCCCTCTCTCTCCCATCCCCCCTGTGGAGCTGGGGCTGCTTCCGCAGGGCAGTGTTTGGCTTCGCGGGGAGGCTAAGAGCCTCATCTCATGGTAAGGGGTCTGGGGCCAGGGGGGTTGGATAAGGGGTGGGGGGCAGTCAGGGGACAGGGAGCAGGGTGGGTTGGATAGGGGGTGGGGGTCTCTGGAGGGGGCAGTCAGGGAGCAGCGGGGGGTTGGATGGGGCCTGGGAGTCCCGCGGTCTGTGAGGGGGCAGGGGGTGGATAGGGGTCAGGGCAGTCAGGGGATAGGGAGCAAGGAGGGTCTTGGGGGGCAGTTNGTTGTATGGGTCGGGAGTTCTGGGGGTCCTGTCAGGGGGCGGGGAGCAGTTGGATAGGCATGGGAGCCCCGGGGGGTCTGTCTGGGGGTGTGGGTAAGGGTCAGGGCAGTCAGGGGACAGGTAGGGGGTAGGATCCTAGGGGGGCAGTCAGGGGACAAGGAGCAGGGAGGCTTAGATAGGGGAAGGGATCCTGTGGGGCAGTTAGGGGCAGGAGTCCTAGGAGGGGGCAGTCAGGGGACAAGGAGCAGGGGGGGTTGGGAGTTCTGAGGGGGGCAGTCAGGGGGCAGGAAGTAGGAGGGAGTGGATGGGGGCGGGGCTAGGGCAGGGCTCCCTGGGTGCACACCCTAATGACATGGGCTGCTATGGCCTGGACCGACATCCCTGCATAGCTCTCCCTCTCGCTGACAGCCTGGGTGCCCCCGGAGGAACAGTGGCACCATTCCCCCAGCTGCAGGCATGGCCCCTGACGTCGTTAGCCATCAGCACAAGTTAGACTAATGTACCCTAGTGACTGGGGAGTGCAGAGATGGGCTTGGCGTTCCTCCTTGAATTGTGCTTTGTGCTCCTTAGCCCCAGAGAAGGACCTGGCCCAGTACCACACTACCCATAGGCTGGGTGAGCATGGGCACCGAGCACTCTGAGCAGGGGCTTGTGTTCTCCACATTTATTTCAGCCTAGACTTCTGGCCTGGGCGCTCGCCCTGCCGCCAGTACACGCACGCTCAGTGAGGCTCTTGATGGACCTTGACACTGCTGCATTAGTGAGTACTCCATGGCCCCCAGGTTTGTTCTCTGCACTGAAACACCAGCCCCTCTCTGAAACAGCAGGATACTTGGGGGCATTAGACCCCATAATGCTTTTCCAGAGCACAGTCATTGCATGGCCCCTCTCGCTCGCTTCCTAAAACAATAGGTCTAGCGGTTCCCATTCTTGCAGTCAAGGAATATCGCACACCGAGGCGCTCCTAGACCCAGGCCAGTGCCCACTCAAGTCGACAGAAGGGCTCCTATTTACTGCAGTGAACACTGGATCAGGCCCCTAGTGCACGTGAATGGATTGGCCTCACTATAGCTAGTTGTGCTCCTATCCTTCCCTCAAGATTGCTGCCTTTGCCTCCTCCGCAGCTGGCCTGGCCAAGGTCTGAGAGAGAAACTTCCACGGTGCCGTACCTGGGAGGAAGGTGCTGTAAGGGGAAATGGAACTTTCTTGGCCTCTCTGCAATAACCCCTGGGGTCCAGATTCTCAAAGATATTTAGGGTCCTAACTTCCCCTGAAATCAATGGAAACGAGGAGCCTAAATATATCCGAGGCTCTGGCCCTGTGTGTCTGATGCAGCAGTTTTCAACCTGCAGCCCATGTGGCCTAATCAGCACACAGCTGCAGCCCATGTGACATCCTCAGGGCCATACAGATAGTATTGGATGCGGTCCACATAACACACACATGCAGCCCAGAATGCTAAATAGGTGGAGAACCACTGAGGCTTGGGTCCCATGCTGCTCGCGGCAGAGTGCAGTCAAAAGATGCAGACGCAGCCACTCTGGGAAAATTCCATCTGAAACTGATTTTTGAAATATCATCTGATAGGAACATTCTTTCTTTGTTAACCAGCAAAGGGGAGTTTTGCTGGCTGCCGCATTAAATCACACTCCATGTGGTTTCTCCCAGGGGGAACCACACTTCAGAACTGTTTGCTTATATTCATTACTTGTGGTTGTTGGAACTGCAGCAGGGCCCACAGTCACCAGCCGGGGCCGGACCCCACTGTGCTGGGTACTACAGCCAGAGACTTTTATTTCATCCTGTAAATACTAAATTCAATCCCAATAGAAGCAGAAGCCTCCTTCCCAGCTAACTGATTGTACTGAGTTACCAGGACCCAGGGTAATCAAGATCAATTACTATTATCTCTGTCGTGGATAGATTAAATGGCTCTTTCTTGTAACATGAAACAGCTGCAGCTTTTTGTAGGTCCCTTATCTTTATTGCAGGGACAGGGGGCCCAAAAGGAGCATGTCTGCAATGGGGAAGAGGGGTAGTGTGCAATTTGGTGAAGGGAACATTGTGTATCTTATCAAGAAGCATTAATTATTTAAATTAGTCCTTCACAGCCCAGCAGGCATTGCAGTGAGCAGCCAGCCGCTGGGCTAAGTCCCCACAGTGACTTATCCTACAGGGAGCTGGGAAACACAGAAAGAAGGGAGCTGTTAGAGATCTCACTGATGCAAGCCCTTCTTTGACTATAATGTGCATTCAAACGATGCAGGTGCTGCCTTCAAGCATGTATACTATGGCCAGAGAAGCCTTTAAGCCAAGTATTCCCCCAGCCATCTACAGTGTTTGCCTTTCTAAGATGTATTTTCACTATGTGTCTAACATGCTCTCATTTTAGCAACACAACTTTAATCAACCCAGCGGGAAAACAAGATAAAAAGACTCACATCCATCATTGCTGTTGCTGAGCTGTAACCCCAGCTAGTGTCAAGCAGGTGCTGGGAAGTAGCTCTGCCACTGTCATGCTGGGAAATCTGGGGAAAGAGTTTGCTTTGGGGTACCTGAATTTGGGGTACCTGAATTTGGGGTACCTGAATTGCTGGGTGTCCCACTCAATAGCAGTGCTGAGTGCCCACATAGTGGCATGGGGACCTAGCTGGCTCAAGCCAGGCATCCAAACTTAGTGGATGCTTTTAGAAGTGTGG
>QXTE01000520.1:115184-131171 GCA_003942145.1 Platysternon megacephalum
TGTAAAGTTGCTGAGCAGGTGTGGTTGCTACAGCTGCAATAAATGTGTTCTGACTCCTAGCGAGGTGCATGTCTCCAGTGGCCAGAGTATGGAGTACTACAGAGTAAGGTAGAGGGTGGTGTTTATGTGACCATCACTTATTTGCACTGTAGTGTCAAGGAAGTGGATCTCGTGTGTGGACTGGTCCAGGCTGAGGTTGATGGTGGGGTGGAAATTGTTGAAATCCTGGTGGAATTCCTCAAGGGCCTCCTTCCCCTGGGTCCAGATGATGAAGATGTCATCAATGTAGCGTACACCCTTTTCTGCCAGAGCACAAGGGAGCCCCCCCCCCCCCCATCTGCTTTGGCTGGCCAGGTGAGCGCTTCGCCTCCCATTTCAATATACTTTATCCCCTGCCTGCCTCTAGCTCCCAGCAGTGAGATGTTCAGTGAGGGTGGGGGGGCAAGGTTGCTCTGTGATAAGTGCAGTGACTGGCTGCTGTAAGTAGCTGCGAAGAGCCACGTGTGACAGTGTCCGTTCCGTAAAGGAGCCCAGAAAATGCTGTCACTCCTTGTCATCTAAACAGCAGAAAACCCTCCTCACAAACAGTTAAACTGCTCAGCGCACTGGGCAGGTCCCAGGCCACAGTCTGATCGCAGGGTATGTCTACACTGGCAGAGTTACAGTGCCGCGCAGAGAGCGCTGAAGGGAAACTGCTGTTGTGTGTTCACACTGACAGCTGCCTGCGCAATAGCATGTTCACACTTGCGGCACTTGCAGCGGTGTTCGGAGCGGTGCACTCTGGGCAGCAATTCCACAGAGCATCTCTTCCTCTTCTGCCGCTAAGAGTTGTGGGAAGGTGGAGGGGGTCACGGGGCATCCTGTCCCAATGCCCCATGATGCATTGCTTCGCATCCCAGCAATCCCTGTGCTTCCGTCCGCATTTGGCACCATCTTTCAACAGTTTGTGCACTGCGCGCTCTGCATCTTCAGTCTACAGCAGGGGTGGCCAACCTGAGCCTGAGAAGGAGCCAGAATTTACCAATGTACATTGCCAAAAAGCCAGTGTAATACATCAGCAGCCCCCATCAGCTCCCCTCCCCCGCTTCCAGCACCTCCTGCCCACCGGCAGCCCCGCCGATCAGCACCTCCCCCTCCTTCCCTGCACTTCCTAATTAGCTGTTTTGTGGCATGCAGGAGGCTCTGGGAGGGGAGGGGGGAAGAGCGAGGGCACGGCAGGCTCAGGGGAGGGGGCGGGAAGGGGTGGAGTGGGGGCAGGGCCTGGGGCAGAGCCAGGGGTTGAGCAGTGAGCACCCCCCGGCGCATTGGAAAGTTGGCGCCTGTAGCTCCAGCCCCGGAGTCAGTGCCTATACAAGGAGCCACATATTAACTTCTTGTGACGAAGTGGGAATGTTTTGTGGTGTTATGTGAATACTGAGGGGGAAGATTGCAGGGGAGCTGAGCTGGGACTGTCTGCATGGGGGAAGGGAGATACCTGAGCATGTAACATGAGAACCAAGAGGGGAGTTGCAGACCAGGTAACACCTTTGACTGGGAACCTGGACACAGGACAAAGCCCGGGGGAGGAGCCGTGGGGGAAGGGAGAAAGGAGACGCCTGGNATGGGACTGTGTGATGAGCTCGCCCCAGCCCTGTGGCGCAAGGACACGAGAATGAAAGCTGCCACTTCTGCCGGTGGAGAAGCATGTGGCGATTGCACTGTGGAAACTGGCTACTTCAGACTGCTACTGATCGGTCACTAACCAGTTCAGAGTGGGAAAGTCGACCGTTGGACTCGTGTTGATGGAAGTGTGCAGGGCCATTAATTGCATCCTGCTCCGAAAGACCGTGATTCTGGGCAACGTGCGTGACATTGTAGATGGCCTTGCACAATGGGCTTCCCTAACTGCGGAGGGGCGATAGATGGGACGCATATTCCAGTTCTGGCACCAGACCACCTAGCCACCGAGTACATAAATTGGAAGGGGTATTTCTCTATGCTTCTCCAGGCGCTTGTGGATCACCATGGGCGTTTCACAGACATAAACACAGGCTGGTCTGGAAAGGTGCATGACGCACGCATCTTTCGGAACACAGGCCTGTTCAGGAAGCTGCAAGCCGGGACTTTCTTCCCGGACCAGAATATCACCGTAGGGGAAGTTGAAATACCCATTGTGATCCTTGGAGACCCTGCCTACCCCTTAATGCCGTGACTTATGAAGCCATACATGGGCACCTTGACAGCAGCAAGGAGCAGTTGAACAACAGGCTGAGCAAGTGTAGAGTGACTGTGGAGTGTGCTTTTGGCCATTTAAAGGCCCGCTGGCACTGTCTATATGGGAGGCTGGACCTGGCTGATGACAATATTCCTATGCTTACAGCCGCATGCTGTATGCTCCATAATATTTGTGAAGGGAACGGTGAAAGCTTCATTCAGGGCTGGACCACAGAGGCTCAGCGCCTGGAGGCTGAGTTTGAACAGCCAGAGACCAGCGCTATTAGAGGGGTGCAGCGCGGGGCCATAAGGATCAGGGATGCCTTGAGGCAGCAATTTGAAGCTGAAAACCACTAATATTTGTTGCTATGCTCGGGAGTGCAGTGCTTGTAATGCTAGGAGGTGATTGTGATTGGTGCAGACGATGCACGATGAAGGTTTAAGAAAATTGCCTGTTGCTTTGCGGGGCTCTGTTTGCTTTTAATTAATAGAATAAAGATTGCTTTCAAACCAAAACAATTCTTTTATTTAAAGAAAAAAAAAAAGACAACCGGAGGAGAGAGACAAACAAAAAACCACATCAGCACTGAGAGAGATGGGGGAAGGGAGGGTCCCAGGAGGAGGCGGGGTCCCGGGACGGTTAAAGGTTTGTGTATGTCCAGGGATCGTATCCAACCTTCTCCCTTGGAGTACAGTGCAGCGGGTGCTGTACTTCAGCAGGGCCACACTGCAGCGGGACGGGTGTTGAGTGCAGTGGGCACTGGGAGTCCGCAGGGCTGGACTGTGACGGGGCAGGAGTGGAATGCAGCGGGTACAGCCTGGAGCCAGGAGGTTGATAACAGTGTCTTGGCGGTGTCTGGGGGGCGCATGGAGAAGAGTTTTGCGACAGCGGCTGCAGGGGAGGGCGGGCGCGGAGCGGCTCAGTTTGCAGTGCTAGTTTCGCCTGGAGCATGTCCGCTTGGCGCTCCATAACGTTTAAGAGCCGCTCCGTGGCTTCATTCGGGCGCGCCACATTCTCTTTTCAGTCCCTCTTCTCGCTGTCCCACCACTCCTTCAATTCTTGTTTTTTGGCCTCGGAGTGCATTATGACAGCACGCAGAAAGTCCTCTTTAGTTCTTTGTGGCCGCTTTCTAGTTCTGCGCAGCTGTTCGGCCGGCGATAACAAAGAGGGAGGCTGGGCTCCCAAGGTCATATCTGTGAAGCCAAAACGCAGCATTTTACAGAAGCGGTATTGTTTGCAACACACAGACCACTGATTCAGTGATTTAAAACACAGCCAGTACTCACACACCTGTCACTAACTGGCTGACCCCAGGCAAGCACACATGAGCCACAAGACCCCCAAACTGGTGAGTAGCCGCAGGGGCAGGGGACATCAGTGTTCCAGGACCGAACTGTACACTGGGCACGTGGCTCCTGGGGAGAGCCAGCACTGTAGGGGGGCCTTATAATCATTCCTGTCCCCACATTTTCCACAGNAGCACAGGGGCAGGGGACATCAGTGTTCCAGGACCATACTGTACACTGGGCACGTGGCTCTTGGGGAGAGGCAGCACTGTAGGGGGGCCTTATAATCATTCCTGTCCCCACATTTTCCACAGGCTGTGATCATTATGGAAGATATCTCGCTGCTGAGTGTGAGCAGAGAATCAAGGGAGGGTCTTCTCCAAGACTGCGGCTTCCGCCCTGGCCCTTATGCAGCTCGCCCGTGTGCAGCAATGGTCGTCCTCACCCCTCCCCTCCCCCGCCCGTGATGGCAGAGGGGCGCGGGAAAGTTACCCTTAATGGGGCAAGAAACAAAGCAGCTCTGCCAAAGAACTTGCGGCAGCGGGTTGCCCAGTATCTCCAGGAGAGTTTCGTGGAGATCTCTGAGGCAGATTCCTGTGAAGGGAGGGAGTCACGCATCATACAGACAGAAGCCTGTTTTCTGCAACCCTCCTGCCCACAACAACTCGCTTCAGCAATTCCCAAAATCAAAGCCACTTACCAGCGGCCTCCTCTCCTGTTTGCGCTTCGCCAGGCTCCGACAGCTGTGACTGGCTAGCCTCCTCTGCGGTAGATAAGAGTTCCTGGCTGAATGCATCTCTGGCCTCCGAGTCGTCCTCTGCCTCTGGGTCCCCCTCCTCCAAGATTTCCTCCTCCTGGCTTGGTCCACTCTTGACTGGCACACGAGCCACCGAAGTATCCACAATGGTCTTCACAGTGGAGGTGGGGTCACCACCGGGTATCGCGTCCAGCTCTTTGTAGAACCAGCAGCTCGTGGGCACAGCACTGGAACAGTGGTTTGCCTCCCGCGCCTTGTGGTAGGCATTCCGCAGCTCCTTCACTTTGACCCTGCACTGCAGTGTGTCCCGGTCATGACCCTTTCCATCATGCATCGTGAAATCTGTCCGTAGGTGTCATAATTCCTACGGTTTGAGTGCAGCTGTGACTGCACTGCCTCCTCTCCCCAAATCATAGAATCATAGAATCATAGAATATCAGGGTTGGAAGGGACCTCAGGAGGTATCTAGTCCAACCCCCTGCTCAAAGCAGGACCAATTCCCAACTAAATCATCCCAGCCAGGGCTTTGTCAAGCCTGACCTTAAAAACCTCTAAGGATGGAGATTCCACCACCTCCCTAGGTAACCCATTCCAGTGCTTCACCACCCTCCTAGTGAAAAAGATTTTACTAATATCCAACCTAAACTTCCCCCACTGCAACTTGAGACCATTACTCCTTGTTCTGTCATCTGCTACCACTGAGAACAGTCTAGATCCATCCTCCAGATGAGGCCTTTCCAATGCCGAATAGAGGGGAATGATCACGTCCCTCGATCTGCTGGCAATGCTCCTACTTATACAGCCCAAAATGCCATTAGCCTTCTTGGCAACGAGGGCACACTGTTGACTCATATCCAGCTTCTCGTCCACTATAACCCCTAGGTCCTTTTCTGCAGAACTGCTGCCTAGCCACTCGGTCCCTAGTCTGTAACAGTGCATGGGATTCTTCCGTCCTAAGTGCAGGACTCTGCACTTGTCCTTGTTGAACCTCATCAGGTTTCTTTTGGCCCAATCCTCTAATTTGTCTAGGTCCCTCTGTATCCTATCCCTACCCTCCAGCCCAGTTTAGTCAGCATTGCTCCAAGCGGGGGATCGCCTGGTGCATGGAGCAGGTATGGTCACCTGGAAAGATGCGTTGAGACCACTGCTCGCATCACCAAGCAAACAGGAAGGGGACTTTCAAAATTCCCAAGGAATTTAAGGGGTGGGGCTCACAGTTGGTCACCTGAGGGCAGGGCAGTAGAGTTCAAACCGATGACCAGAGAGGCAAGAAGAGGCATTGTGGGACACCTTCCGGAGGCAAATCACAGCGCTGTAATCGACCAGGGTGTCTACACTGGCACCGCAGCCCTGGAGCCCCGGCGCAGAAAGCTGTACGCCTCCCTTTGGGGTGGTTTTTTTAGAGCGCTGCAACTGCGCAGTTTGTGCGCACTCAGTGGCTTGGCAGTGTGTACACCTCGTGAGTTACACCACAGAAAGCTGCTTTACTGCGCAGAAACTTGCCAGTGTAGACAAGGCCTCAGATACTCCAGTATGAATGTGGAGTAACTCCACTGAAGAGGTATTCACATCACTATCACCAATTGGAATCTGACCCAGTTGCCACAGCTACACGGTCCAGATGTGCATTACGGACCTGGCCTCAGCACATCTGCTGTCAGTCCACCTTTCCAGCTATGCTTGAATAGACTGTTGTGTGTCCATTGCTGACAGAAGCTAACTGGGATAGAGTCTGGAGAGAGAGCTGTGTGTGCTTAGGAGAGGCTGTTTCCAAATGGAAAAACATTTTTCTGGTGAGCTTTGGATTTAAATGACTCTTAAACTTCTGAACCCACTTGGAAGCAAACATCTTCCCTTTGGCAAGAGCTGACTCTTCTGGTCACCCTGCACCAGTCCCAGACTGCCAAAGGAACGCTGGCAGACGCTTGCCTCACACAGAGAGGGGTGGGTGGGTCTCACAATCACTCAGTGGGACCTCTGGCCGAGAACTGCATTTCTTCCTGTCTTTTTCTGCTGACTTGCATGGCAATTTTAGGAACATGCAAGTGCCAGACTGGATCAAAGCTGCGGCCCAACTCCTCTAGCATCCTCTGTCTGCCAGCTGCCTCAGAGGAAGGTGCAAGAACCCCCACAGTTATGGGATAACCTGGTTATAGGATAACCTGTTCCCAGAGAAGGCTTCCTTCTAGCCCCTGTTAGTTGGAGGCTGGCTTATGCTCTGAAGCAGGAGAGTTGCTGGCCCTTACAAAGCTGCTCTTTATTTAATTCATACTGTTATACCCATGAATATTGTTATCCAGAGAAATGTCCAATCCTTGTGTGAACCCTGCTCAGCGCTTGGCTTCAGTGTTACCTTGTGGCAATGAGTTCCACAAGCGAATGGCACATTGTGAAAAGTATTTCTTTTGTCAATTTAGAACTGGCCCCCTTTCAATGTCCTTGCATGTTTCCATGTCTTTGTATTGTCAGAGGGTGAATACAAGTTCCCAATCTGCCTCCTTTATACCACTGTTGTTGTAGCCATGTTGGTTCCAGACATGGGTGGCGGGTACCATAGGCTGGGGCAGGCATGGCCCTGTTCACGCTCTGCCCCCAAACCTTCCCCCTCCTGCTTCCACTCAGCACATCTGCTCCAGACTCCCTCTGGGGCCGCGCCACCAGCTCTCCCTTTGCTCTGGGGCTGGGGGGCTGCGGCCGTGCCCTCCCTCTCCCCTGTCGCTCCAGGGCACCAGCTCCGGGGCTGGGGGCACTAGCCTGGAGTGGGGGCCGGCGGCAGCGGTGGAGGGGTCTGGGCTCTGGCGGGGAGGTGGGGATGCAGAAGGGGCAGGGCTGGGGGCTAGCCTCCCCCAGCCAGTGATTCATGAGCCACCCATGGCTCTGTGTAGCTCCAAAGCTCGTCTCTCCCGCCAACAGAAGTTTGTCCAATAAAAGGTATTAGCTCCCCACCTTGCTTCTATACCATAGGTTACATGTTCACCATGGTAAACGGTCCCAATTTCCCTCTGTGACCTACTACACCTTGGGGGAGCGTCTTGTAACCCCCATATTTGCTATATCCTTGGGGGCAACAGTTTTAGGAAGAAATCACTGGAGACACAGAGAACTGTAAACCTTGAAGCAGCCATTTATTGCCACAGACAGAACTAACCCACAGCCAGCCAAAACAGGCTGGGCTATCCCCTAATAATCTAACTCAGTTGCCATACCAACACAAGATTCTATTACCACGACAACCAAATATACAACATATTCCTCCCCCCTTAATAAGAATGTCCCCTAAATAAAACAAACACTAAACTAGAGAAGGAGGGTAGACTGCCTCCATTCCCGGCTAAACCCCGGGGAATTATTTTGCCCCGTAACCGTGGGTTTGCCCTAGATAAAGATCCAGCCGATGAGGAGGCCTTCTGTCTCTAGGTGGATTACGGCGGACTTCTGGTGTTGTTGCACCCGAAAGTGTCTTGGGCGCGGGCCCGACAATGGGCTCAGGGTTCGTAGGGCGAATGGGTGAGGATGGGGTATCAGCTCGTGCCGGGCAGAGGGGTATCTCTGCCGCTGGCAGTAATGGAGGGGAAAAGTCAGGAACAGGTGACTCTCGATTCGGTGTCTCGCCGGAGGTGGTGAAGTCAGGCAACTCAACTGAAGATGTGTCCTGAGGACTGGTATGACCTGGCAGCAGCTGATCTACATGTCGCCGCCAGGTGAGATCCTCTGCAGTCCGGACTGTGTAGGAAACAGGTCCCGTTTGAGCGATGACAGTGGCAGGGACCCATTTAGCTCCAGAAGTATAATTCCGAGCCAAAACCGGCTGTCCTGGGCTAAGGGTTCGGTCTTTTGCTCTGGGTGCACGCCTGATGACTTGATTGTGCTGCTGACGTTGCACAATTTGTCGGGGTTCAGAAGGTTTCAGCAGATCAAAGCAAGTGCGCAGCTGTCGTCCCATCATTAGAAAGGCCGGGGATGCCTTGGTCGTAGCATGAGGTGTGTTTCTGTAGGATAGTAAGAAGGTGTCCAGACACTTTTGAATGGATAATTGACCCCTTGCCGATTTCAAAGCTTGTTTCATTGTCTGCACAAATCTTTCAGCTAATCCATTGGTGGATGGATGATATGGTGCTGAAGTGATGTGGTGTATCCCATTTGCCTTCATAAACCTTTGAAACTCCTGAGAGACGAACTGCGGTCCGTTGTCACTCACAAGTTGTTCTGGCAGACCAAAACGACTAAAGAGTCCTCGTAGTTTTTGGATAGTACTCTCTGCAGTAGTGGACTGCATTATAGAGACTTCTGGCCATTTAGAATGGGCATCTACCACCACCAAGAACATGCTTCCTTCAAGGGGGCCAGCGAAGTCAACGTGAATACGTTGCCACGGGTTTTCAGGCCAGTCCCATGGATGTAGGGGTGCCCACTGGGGTGCATTCCTCACACCCTGACATGACATACAAGCTCTTGCCTTCTCCTCAATAGCACTGTCCAATCCAGGCCACCAAAAATAGCTTCGTGCAATTTCCTTCATGCGCACTATTCCACAGTGACCGGAATGGAGCTGTTCTAACATCTGTGATCTCAGTGGTGGTGGGATAATGACACGTCTCCCCCACAACAAACAACCAGATTGGATTGATAACTCCGTACGCCTGGACATGTAGGGAACAAGGGCGGGTGAGACCAGAGAGGTTCGTCGAGATGTTCCATGCATCACCAGGTCCATAACTTTGGACAATACTGGGTCAACTCGAGTTGCCTTCTTTACCTGAGTAGCGGTGATGGGTGTATTCTCTACCTGTTCAAAGTAAAAGATTTCCTTCTGGGCACTATCTCGACGGTTGACTGGCAAAGGCAGCCTTGAGAGACCATCCGCATTGCCGTGCAGAGTGGATTTCCGATATTTGATGTCATATGTGTGCGCGGAAAGCAACAGTGCCCACCGTTGCATACGACTAGCAGCTAATGGAGGAATGCCGGTGTGGGGTCCAAAAATTGAAGTCAGGGGTCGATGGTCTGTGAGAAGAGTAAACTTCCGTCCGAACAGGTACTGATGAAACTTCCGAATTCCGAAAACGATTCCCAATGCCTCACGTTCGATTTGGGCATAGTTAGTTTCTGCTTTGCTTAGAGTGCGTGAAGCGAAAGCAATAGGTCTCTCTTCTCCCGAAGGCATAATGTGTGACACGACTGCTCCCACTCCATAAGGGGACGCATCACAGGCCAACTGTAGGGGTAAGGATGGATCAAAGTGCGTCAGAACTTCAGAATTTAGCAATGCATCCTTAGCTTTGTTAAATGCAACATCACAGGCTTCAGTCCACTTCCAGGCCTTGTTCTGCCCAAGGAGTTCGTGAAGTGGTTTTAGCAGTGTGGCTAACTGTGAGATGAACTTTCCATAATAGTTCAATAGTCCTAGAAACGAGCGAAGCTGGCTAACATTTCGAGGAGGGGGAGCCTCCACAATAGCCTTAACTTTGGCAGGGGCCTTACGAAGACCGGTAGCATCAATGATGTGTCCCAAATATTCAACAGAGGGCTGGAAGAATTCACACTTGTCTTTGCGGACTCGCAGTCCGTACTCTTCCAGTCTTTGTAGGGTAGCCTCTAAATTCTTTAGGTGATCCTCCTCATTCCTTCCAGTGACCAGGATGTCATCCAGATAGCACTGGACTCCTGGCAAGCCACACAAGATCTGGTCCATAGCCCTCTGGAACAGGGCGGGAGCAGATGTTATTCCGAAGGGTAGGCGACAGTATCGATAAAGCCCCTTATGCGTCACAATAGTCAACAGCTCTTGGGACTTTTCATCAACGTGCATCTGTAAATACGCTTGACTCAGATCAATCTTACTGAACTTTTGTCCCCCAGCCAGGCCTGCGAAGAGGTCATCGATGCGGGGAAGCGGGTATTGCTCTGCACACAACACTGGGTTGACAGTGACCTTAAAATCACCGCAAATCCGGAGGGAGCCATCTTTCTTCACTATTGGAACAATAGGAGTTGCCCATGGGCTATGGGTAACTGGTATTAGGACTCCATTTGTGACCAGGCGCTCCAGGTCCGCTTCAACCTTCGGCTTGATGGCATATGGCACAGTTCTGGCTTTCAGATATTTTGGTTGACTGTCAGGTTTAATGTTCAATGTCACAGTGATTCCCTTCATACTTCCCAGATCCTCTCCAAAAACAGCAGCATGTCTCCTTAGTATAGTGGTCAGACCGGTTTCTTCTTTAGTCACTCGGTGCACTTCTGCCCAATTCAGCTGGATCTCCCTAAGCCAAGACCTACCCATTAAGGCTGGGTAATTACCTCTCACCACAAACAGTGGCAATTTAGCAGTCTGTCCATTGAGCTCCACCTTAACATCAGTAGTGCCCAACATGGGCACAGCTTCTCCCGTATATGTCTTCAGCACTGTTTTTGTTGCTTTAAGTGGAAGATGCTGTAGCTTTTCTTTATACACAGTCTCTGAGACCAGTGAAACTGCTGCACCGGTGTCCAGTTCCATGCGTATAGGTTTGCCATCCAACAACGGAGTTACCCAGTATTCATGTGAGCCCACTGCCAAAGACAAAACGTGCAGTGGCTCTTCTTCTTGGGAGGAGGTGTCTCCTTGGCCATCCTGGGTCTGCTCTAGGGTATGCAGATTTCCCTTTTTGGTCGGCCAGACCACAGGCCTCTTTTTCTTTTGTTTACAGGCACATGCAATGTGTCCCTTTTTGCCACAGTGTCGACACACCAGGTCCTTACACCAGCATTCTGATGCAGGGTGACCCGGCTTACCACAGCGGTAACATTCCTGACTCCCCACAGTTTTGTGGGTAGGTTCTTGTGACACCTTATGCACCCTAGGGGATGCACCGATGGATTGTGCCTCCTTTGTAGCCAGTTCCATGGAGACAGCAATATCAATGGCCTTCTGTAAGGTAAGCTGAGCCTCTGTCAATAGGCGCTTCCGTATAGCTTCACTGTGCAGGCCACACACTAACCTGTCACGAAGGGCATCATTTAACATCTCCTTAAATTCACAGTGTTCTGCAAGCTTTCTCAAAGTTGCTACAAATTGTACACCTGTTTCGTTATCTTTCTGGTCTCTTTTGTGGAACCTATATCTTTCAGCAATTACCAGTGGTTTTGGAGAAAAATGGGACCCCAGGATTTCCACAATGTCACTGTAAGATTTAGTCTCTGGCTTAACAGGGTGCAGTAAGCTGCGTAGCAGGGAGTAGGTCTTAGCCCCTACAACACTTAAGAATATTGGCACCTTCTTCTCTTCTGTAATGTCATTTGCAATAACAAAAAGCTCAAAACGCTCAGTATATACAGGCCACTGCACGATAGTCTCCTCAAAAGGTTCCAGTGGCCCTGTAAGTGTAACCATGATTTTAGTTTCAGTTTGCACAGTCATTGCAAACAAGCCAGTTCTCACCCCCTTCCAGCAGCAAAAAAAGGTGGGGGTTTTTTTTTTTTTTTTACCTTAACTTCTACTTCCTTCTGTTTCTGGGGCAGCCCAGAGATCCCACCCTCGTCGCCACGTTGCTATATGTTGCCTTGGGGGCAACAGTTTTAGGAAGAAATCACTGGAGACACAGAGTGCTGTAAATCTTGAAGCAGCCATTTATTGCCACACACAGAACTAACCCACAGCCAGCCAAAACAGGCTGGGCTATCCCCTAATAATCTAACTCAGTTGCCATAGCAACACAAGATTCTATTACCACAACAACCAAATACACAACGATATTCCTCATCTGTATATAATGGTGATATTGCGTATAAAGCAGGCCATGTGAGGTGTCCGGGGAAAGGTTATGACCTGCTGAAAGACATTGTTCTATCTAAACATGTATATCATCAATGCATATGAAGTTATGAGATTGTGTTGTATGGTTGTCACTAAAACATGCTGTGGGTTTGGGAGGCGCCCAGATACTGGCTCTCCAGAGACAATGACCAGGGAGGTAACCAACACCCGGGTGGGTGCTGCTGAAGAGACGTCACCAGCCATTGTCCAGCCAGGGAGCTACAATGCGATCACTCACCTGCATGAGGCCACACCAGGGGAATTGCTCAGCCTTGCCTGGGGACTCAGCAATGCCTCCCAGACATGCCTGGACTTGTGCTCCCCAAGCACATGGGCTAAGGTTGGGTTACCATACGTCTGTATTTTGCCAGACATGTCCGGCTTTTTAGTTCTTAAATCGCCGTCAGGGGAGGAATTTTTAAATATCTAAAAATGTCCAGGAAAATACGGACGTATGGTAACCCTTACACAGGGCAACTTCCGACAGACACGTGTGCAAAGCGCGCGACATGTGCCAGCAGGGAGGCGGGAAGCAGGGGCACCCCCTGGGCGGGCAGGGAACTCCACTCTTGGTTTGCAACCTGTAGCGTCCCCCTCCCCCTTCCCTGGTGCCTGGGACTCCGCCCGGCGGGAGAGTTGGGCCTCGCCAGCCCCGGGGCACAGTGGTGGCGGGGGCTGACATGTCTCCCGTGGCTGCAGGGGTGGCTGGTTCCTCTTGCTGGCAACTCTCAGCAGCGGCTAGCGGTCCTCGCTCACAGCTTCCTGGGCTGTGCGGAGTGCGGAGGAGCGCTCCCCCGGGCCCTAGTGCTCATCGTCACTGACAGGCTGAGTGCGAGGTGGGTGCATGGGAGCTGCCGGAGCCGCGGAGCGGGGCTTGCAGGCGCCGGCAGCGGGCAGAGAGCCCTCCGCCCCCCCCGACCTGACTCTAAGAGCCAGAGGGACCTGCCAGCTGCGGCAGCTCCCATTGGCGCTTTTCCCAGCCAATGGGACCCACGGAGCTCGTGCTTGTGGCGGGCGCGGCACGTGGAGACCCCTCGCCTGCCCCTGATCTTAGGAGCCGAGGGAGCTGCAGGCGGGGGGGGGTGAGTAGGCAGGCGGGGGTGGTGGTGAAGAGACGAGCGGTGAGGGAGCCAGTGGCGGGCGGGCGGGGGGGGAGGGTGAAGAGACGAGTGGCGAGGGAGCTGCAGGCGGGGGGTGTGTGTGAAAAGGCCAGCGGGGGTTCAAGAGGCGAGCGGCGAGGGAGCCAGCGGTGGATGGGCGGGTGGGGGTGAGGAGTCAAGCAGAGAGCCAGTGGCAGGCGGGGGTTCTCGGGGCAGGCATGGGGGTTTCTGGCAGGGGAGTGAGGAGGTGAGTGGCAGGTGGGAGGAGGCGAGCCGTGGGTGGGGGACTGAGGAGGGATGCAGCAAGCCAGCGGCAGGCCAGAGGGTGAGGAGGGGTGCGGTGGCGGGGCCGAGCGGGGAGGGGGTGGGACCTGGGGCAGAGTGGGAGCATGGGAGGAGCGGGGGTGGACTGTGGGCGGGGCTGACACCCCCTGTGGAGTGGGGCTGACACCCCCTGTGGAGTGTCCTCTTTTTTGAATGTTCAAATATGGTAACCCTAGACTAAGGGTATAAAACAGAACACAGTTGCCCCATGCTTGGCCTTTTCTCCTGCCCCCACCTATCCTGCAAGCAACAAGGACACTCAGAAGACTGAAGACTCCAGCAGAGGAGACTGGCCCAGGTTTCAAGGGTGAAACCTGTGTACTATGAACTGCAATATCCAGTGGGGTGAGAAAAACTGCTTAATCTAGTTGCTGTCCAGTCTAATAGGCCTGAGAGTTTAGACTGCATGCTTATATTTTATTTCTTTTGGTAACTAACTCTGACTTTTTGCCTATCACTTATAATCACTTAAAATCTATCTTTTGTAGTCAATAAATTTGTTTAACTGTTTATCTTTATCAGTGAGTTTGCCTGAGGCGTTTGGTAAGGGTGCTTGCTCAGGCTTGGAAAAGGCTGGTGTATATCCACTGTATATTAAGTGGTGAACCAATTAATAAATTTGCATTGCTCGTCTTGAGCAGTGCAAGATGGTACATTCCTGGGGTACAGTGCTGGGAGCTGGGGGGATTTGGCTGGTGCCTTTCCCAGTATGATTCGTGAGTGGCTCTGGGAGCATTCATGCAATCCAGCTGGGTGTGGGGCTCCACATGCTGCCTGGAGGGGTTTGCTGCTTGTCACTAGCAAAGCATTGTGGGAGACAGCCCAGGCTGGAGAGTTCAGGGGGTACAGTGGTCCCACAGCCCCAGGCTGCACCCCGATGATCCTGTCACACCCTCCCTGTGAGAGATTTCCATGGCCTGAATCATTCTAGAACTCTGTTTCAGAGATCGGGCGAGCAGCACTGCACATAGTGTCCCAGGGAGATAGTATCACAGTCTCCAGACCATGTTACATGTGTCCTACCATTGTGTTTGCTCTTTGCCCCTTCGGCTTAGCTCCAAAACCCCTTCTGCTTAATGCTGGGTCTGGAAAAGCAGGAGCAGATGCAGCATATAGCATGTGCAGACAGCCCTGAGTAAGATACAGTAGAACCTCAGAGTTACAAACTGACCAGTCAGCCATACACCTCATTTGGAACTGGAAGCACACAATGAGGCAGTAACAGAGACCAAAATAAATAAATAATAATAATACAGTACAGTACTGTAAACTACTAAACTACTAAAAAAATAAAGGGAAAGCAGCATTTTTCTTCTGCATAGTAAAGTTTCAGAGCTGTATTAAGTCAATGTTTGGTTGTAAACTTCTGAAAAAACAACCATAATGTTTTGTTCAGGGTTACGAACATTTCAGTTATGAACAACCTCCATTCCCGAGGTGTTTGCAACTCTGAGGTTCCACTGTAGCCCTGAAGAGACCTGTGTTCTCTGCTCTGTGCCTCCTCCCTCTGTGCAGCAGCTCCAGAACGCCCCCAGTGGCAGCAGGTGGTACTGTACCCTGTAATACACCTGCCTCTCCACACAGGTGTGTGTAGGGGTGGTTGAAAATTTTCCATCTAAACTGTTTGTTGATGGAAAACTGGGGGGCTTTTTGACAATTTTTTCCATGAAAAGTGCCTGCTTTTTATGGCGGATGTAGTGTTTTTTGTCAACAAAACTCAACACCCCAAAACAGAAATATTGCGATTTGGAAATACTGCTGCAGGGCCTCATGGGAGTTGTAGGTTGGTAGCCTCATGTTCTCACTCTCATCTAAGGCTGGGTTCACAGGCCAGACTACATCTATGATGCACCACCTCCCCTCACCCCTTTGCCATGGTGCATTATGGGAGATGTAGTCCCAATCAACTCCCATGAGGCATCGTGGCAGCATTTCCAAAATGAATTTTTGGGGAGTTTTGGCTGAAATTTTTCAATATTTCAATTTTTACTGAAAAGTCAAAATCTTCTGCTGTAAATTTTCCCCCTTCCCCCGACCCCCCAATCAGTTCTCGTGAGGAGCCCAGTGATTCCCTAATCCCAAACTGCCCTGGAGCATGAGGCAGCGTCTGTCCAAGGTTTGAGGTTGCCTTATTTAATCCAGTATCAGAGGGGTAGCCGTGTTAGTCTGGATCTGTAAAAGCAGCAAAGAATCCTGTGGCACCTTATAGACTAACAGAGGTTTTGCAGCATGAGCTTTCGTGGGTGAATACCCACTTCTTCGGATGCAAGTAAGTGGAAATCTCCAGGGGCAGGTATATATATGCAAGCAAGAAGCAAGCTAGAGATAACGAGTTTAGTTCAATCAGGGAGGGTGAGGTCCTGTTCTAGCAGTAGAGGTGTGAAAACCAAGGGAGGAGAAACTGGTTCTGTAGTTGGCAAGCCATTCATAGTCTTTGTTTAATCCTGAGCTGATGGTGTCAAATTTGCAGATGAACTGAAGCTCAGCAGTTTCTCTTTGAAGTCTGGTCCTGAAGTTTTTTTGCTGCAGGA
>QXTE01000520.1:132982-155272 GCA_003942145.1 Platysternon megacephalum
TTAAAAACATTAAAGAGTTCTCTATCCATCTCCAGGCTAGATCCCGGCGGTCTATAGCACACCCCGATCACTATCCCAGGGGAGGCTCTAGTATTTTTCTTCCCCAACGTGACCATTGCCCAAACAGACTCCGTATTATCTATTCCATTACTAGTTATTTCGTTACACTTTACCTCTTTATTGACATACAAGGCTACCCCCCCCCTTTACCTTTGTTCCGGTCTTTCCTAAAGAGAACATACCCTTCCATACCTGCACTCCAGTCGTGACTACCGTTCCACCACGTCTCAGTTATTCCCACGATATCTGGTTTCAATTCTCGGACCAGGAGCTCCAGTTCCTCCATTTTGTTACCTAGGCTTCTAGCATTAGTGAACAAACATCCTAATCTTTGCCCTTTGGCTTCTCTCACTTTTGTTACGCCATACTGACGGTACGGTGTCCCTACCGAAGTGGGTATCGGTCTAGTATCCCTCCCCCCCCCAACATCTATGATGCACCACCTCCCCTCACCCTTTTGCCATGGTGCATTATGGGAGATGTAGTCCCAATCAACTCCCATGAGGCATCGTGGCAGCATTTCCAAAATGAATTTTTGGGGGGTTTTGGCTGAAATTTTTCAATATTTGAATTTTTACTGAAAAGTCAAAATCTTCTGCTGTAAATTTTCCCCCTTCCCTCGACCCCCCAATCAGTTCTCGTGAGGAGCCCAGTGATTCCCTAATCCCAAACTGCCCTGGAGCATGAGGCAGCGTCTGTCCAAGGTTTGAGGTTGCCTTATTTAATCCAGTTTACTTTTCCAACAGTTGGCTGAGTGGGATGCTTTTTGGCAGTGGCTTCTCTAGTATAATTATGAGCTGTTTCAGATTCATAGATTCCAAGACCAGAAGGGGCCAGTGTGATCATCTAGTCTGATATCCTGTATAACACAGGCCAGAGAACTGCCCTCAAATAATTCCTAGAGCAGGTCTTTTAATTCTATCTTGACTTAAAAGTTGCCAGTGATGGAGAATCTACCACAACCCTTTGTAAATTGTTTCAGTGGTTAATTACTTGCTGTTAAAAATTGATGCTGTATTTCCAGTCTTAATTTACCTAGCTTCAACTTCCAGCCATTGGATCATGTTCATCCTTTCTGTGCTAGATGGAAGGGCCCATTATTAAATATTTGTTCCACATGTAGATACTTATTGCTGGTAATCAAGTCACCCCTTAACCTTCTCTTTGTTAAAATAAATAAATTGAGCTCCTTAAGTCTATCACTATAAGGCATGTTTTCTAATTCACATCACAACTGCAGTTCTAGCAAGGTCCACTGTTTAGGACAGGAGACTGGCAGCAGTTTGAGATTTCATCTGAGTCAGAAATGCTAGTGAATAGCCACGTACCTGGTATTTATTGGATACCAGGAGGTGCAATCACATCTTAGAGTGTTAACTGAGTTCTTTGAACCACTTCTAATGGAGTTTCAGGATTCAGATCCTACTTGGGGTTATGCAAGCGGGAGTGATTGTCCTAAGCCAGGCTCTGCTGTCTGTACTACCAATGCAAAGCGCCAGTGAGGCAGAGAGCCTGGGCACCGAGGCCAAAAGAACTGACGCACAGTGAACTTTCTTTGTTTGATTATTCACTGAAATCTCAGATTGGGAGCATGCTATCTGAGAGAGAAGCCTGTGTAACTTAGCAAAAGGTCTCTGCATGAGGCTTGAAGAAATGTGGAAACAGGGTGGGAGAGTGAGGCCCCCTCGTTGCCTATTGCTGCATGTTTTCACTAGATAGGTGTGATCCTAAAAATACACTGAGCAGAGGCCTAAGGAAAACATTCTGCCAGAGCTCTCGCCAGACTCCCTGTCTCATGCTGGTGTTATATTAAAGTGCTCATCGGGCACTGCGTTAATGAAATAACCTCACAGGAGGCAGCTGCTTTACATTTATTCTACCCTCCCACGCCCGAGGGTAATACTGACTCACCATCCCCACAAACCTCTGCTAGCCCCCGTCTGACTACCCCAAAACGCCCAGGAGAACAGATGAGCAGTGCAGTGCTCCCAGAAGATGAATAAAGCCAAGCTCTGGCTAAAGAAGGGCAGGAGCAAATTCCAGAGTCCAACACCTCCAGCAGTGAATGCCAGCAGCCTTCTTTCCTGGAAACCATGGGCAAGCAAACTGCAGGGTCTCCGCTGACCACAGGTGCAGTCCTGTCGAACTGTCAAACCGTGTACCTTCCTGCTAACAGAAAGGGGTGTTGTATGCCCCAGAGCATATGCAGATCTTCTTGCAAAACCAAACGGGCTCAACATCACAGACAGGTTGCAGATACTGTAATACATGCACAAACTATGGACCTTTTGCAGCTGTTTGCCACACTAAGGCAGTCAGGGAACTGACTACTACAGACTGTCAAGAGCCACTGGTTCTCGGATCTGTCACATGTGATGACACCCACCCTGCCTGCAGAGTGAAACTGAATGGTCACGGAAGGATTATTGACTTTCAAACTGACTCAGAAACAGATGTGACAGTCTTAGCGGAAGGACTGCATCATCGCCTTCAGCCCCTCCCAGAGCCTGGGCCAGCTTACCACAAAAACCACTTCCAAAGACAAAAGTAGTGTATGAAAGTATCTTACAGAGAGCACAACTCTTGCATCTCCTCCAAGGCCAGTAACCAGGGCTCACTGTGCGACCCTTGCACTCTTTCCAACCCACAGCAGTATTTCCTGGAGCATGGCAATGCAGACTCCGCACGCACAGACATGCACAGATTTCCCAACATGCTCAGCGCCCCTTGGACTGCTCCCACTGACTTCAGTGGTAAATCTCCAGGCAGTGGGATGGGAGCAGAGAGCAATGAGGAGCATAGGCAATGTCTCCGTGGGTGCTCCGGGGCTGGAGCACCCACAGGTAGCCCCCCTATCAGCTCCCCCCTCCCTCCCAGCTCCTCCAGCCCACCGCGATCAGCTGTTTCGCTGCATGCAGGAGGTGCTGGAGGGTAGAGGGGAGGAGCGAGGACGCAGTGCGCTTGGGGGAGGAGGAGGAACGGGGCAGGAAGAGGTGGGGCGGAGGTAAAGCAGGGATGGGAAGATGCGGGCGGGGGTGGGGCCTTCGGGGAAGGGGTGGAGTGGGAGTGGGAGTGGGGCTTGGGGCAGAGCCAGGGGTCGAGCTCCCTCCAGCACATTGGAAAGTTGGTGCCTTTGTGACATCCTGGGGGGTGGGTCACTTAATCAATCCCTGCCATTGCAGGGGCCCCGGGCATAGGGGTACCTGGGGCTCTCCTATTCTTTGCCTGTGGCACATGCTGGTTCAGTCTCCTGTGGGCTGTGATGCTTAAGTCTCATTTCAGTTTCCAGGTTTACTGTGCGGGTGCTGTGTGGTGCTGGTGGCCCGTGCTACGCAGGAGGCCAGACTAGCTGGCTGGTGGGCCCTCCTGGCCTTCAGCTCGATGACTGTGAGTTGCTGGGTGCTGAAAGAAGCCTGAAACCAGTAATCCCAGGCGATTATCAGCCTAGAGGTAACTGAGGCTTCCTGAGTGCCAGGCACAGAAGATCCTGATCAACCATCAAACAGAGGTATGAGAGCACCAATAAAGATCGCCTATGGCAGGCTTTGAGGCAGAGCAGCCGAAAGGCTGTTCAGAACACTGTAATCCTGACACCAGGGCCAGATTGCCACAGCCAGGTCAAGGGTTAGCCTTTCCAAACACACGCACTGCTGCTTACTTGAAAGGTGCATTAGCCACTCGGCACTGTGTGCGGACTGAACCCGCGGCCACGGGACTTAAATGCACGAGGCTCTAGGGCTTCAGCTAAGGGGCTGGCAGAGCCCCAACCTGCCATGCGTGGTCTGACTGCTAGAGGGGGGCAGAGAGCTATGTGAGTGCTGGGAACACAGGTCTCCCATATGGGCCAGTACTGTGTCAGCCACGCTGCAGGGACTGGCTGCAGTCTGAAAGCGCCATGCGTGGTCTGACTGCTAGAGGGGGGCAGAGAACCACAGAGGGCTAGCCTGGGTTCCATGTGGAAAATGCACCGAGGGCCCAGCCTGCTTTCCCCAGTGTGTGTGTGTGTGTGTGTGGGGGGGCTCTCCTGGGGCACTGGGGCTCTGCCACTGTGCAAAGGGGAGGTCAGGGATGGGCACATGCCCCTGCACTATAGCCCAGAGCCCAATTCCCTGCACACTGTTACATGGGGGAGGGTGCTGGAGAGGTGCCAGGGTGGAGGGGCTTGGGGATCTGGCCCCTTGCTCTAGGAGACAGGGGCTGCAGAGGCTGCTCCAGCCGTACAACTGGCACTTCGTGGGGGGTGAGGCCCAGACTAATCCGGCCTGGCTCTTCATCCCCCTCTAGTGGCACACAATTAGCTGCCATCTCCAAGGCCATGACGTTGGTGCTTGTAGCCACACTGTGTTCCTGTGGGTCACCTGTAGAGGGATTCTTCCTTCACTTCCCTTCCAGCCCCAGTCCCATTGCCTGGAGAGGCAAATAACTTTAGTGAGAACCAACGGCCAGAGCCTTTGGCCTGGTCTACAATACAGAGTTAGGTCGACATAAGGCAGCTTACATCAACCTAACTCTGTCAGTGTCTACGCTACAGTGGTGCTCCCACCCATGTAACTCACCCACTGCACCAACCTCCATGGGCTAGGTAGCCACTGCTTTGATTACATTGCCTGATGGCTGACAACTGGAGCCCCCCAGCCCCGGGCTGTCAGGCAGCAGGGCTCAGGCTGTCAGCCCTGGTGCGGGGGGGCTCCAGCTGTCAGTGCCCCACACAGTTAAGTGGGTGGACGATCTCCTGGGCAGGACGCTGACAGAAGGAGCATCGTGTGGACGTGACCCTGTGTGTAGGCCTGCCCTTACGGATGGAAAGCGCTATATGGCAGCTAGATCTTAGTACAATGAAAGCCCTGGTGAGCAGGGAGCTGGCTATTGACACCTGGTGGTGAAATGAGAGAAGCATAGCCCAGAGCTGCCTGAAAACTACGGTGGCCAGGGACTCCATAGGGGAGGGAGCGCTCTGGTGCCATCTCAGGGTGAGCCATGAGACGTGAATGAGTGGGCCAGGCCTCACTGTCATTTCGGTTATGTGACAGTTCAGGACATTTTAGTCAAAGTTCCATGACGTTTTAAGTGCGAGGGTGACGTGCCTTCATTATCCCTGTGGGAAACTAAGGGGGCAGTGAACAGCTCTAAATGTGCCTGCTGCGAAGGGTCACCCTGACCAAAACCACAATCTGGCAAGGTTGGGCAAGAGAGCCTGGCCCAGACTAGAAAGAGGGGGTAGCAGTTCATATTTGCTGCTGGGAGTGGCTCCCTGGAAACAAGGAGTATGTGAAGGGCCCTACACGCCCCTGACCCCTCTCTGAAGACTAGCCACCAAGCTGAGGCAGGTAACAGGGCCAAGCAGCTTAGGCTGACACCACAGCAAGGAGCTGTGTAACCCAGTGACTCCAATGGAATTGTGCCAGGTAGTAGAGCCCCACACAGCAATCCCCATTGAGGCAGGAGACAGACTGGCAAGCAAGTGTGAGCGGGGAAGCTGGGAAGTGGCTAGAATGCAGTAGCCACTCATAACTGTGAGAGGAGGACTGAGGGACTCTTGCTAAGACATCCTGGAGGGAGGGGTGGGAATCTTACCTCGGAGTACTGTTGGCTTATTAACTGCTGCCTTTCCCAAATTAATTCTAGTGCCCCCTCCCGATAAAGTTCTCTTTGTTTTAAACCCCTGGAGGATGAAGTATTGGCTATAATTTAACCCAGCCCTTTTTGTTGCTGACAACACCTAACAGAAGACTTACAAAGCTTAGTCTAGCCATGGCAGTGAGCTTTTAACAGGTTAAACTGCTTAGTCCCTGTTAGAAGCTCACCATCTTATCATAGAATCATAGAACTTAAGGTCAGAAGGGACCATTATGATCATCTAGTCTGACCTCCTGCATGATGCAGGCCACAAGAGTTGACCCACCCACTCCTGAAATAACTCTCACCCTTGACTCAGCTGTTGAAGTCCCCAAATCATGATTTGACGACTTCAAGCAGCAGATAATCCTCTAGCAAGCGACCCCTGCCCCATGCTGCGGAGGAAGGCGAAAAACCTCCAGGGCCTCTGCCAATCTACCCTGGAGGAAAATTCCTTCCCGACCCCAAATATGGCGATCAGCTGAACCCCGAGCATGCGGCCAAGATTCTCCATCCAGACACTTAGGAAAAGACTTTCAATATCCCAACATTTATCATCGGTACTAACTACCAGCGGTGGCACATTATTGACCTATTGAGTAAATCAAGTTATCCTATCAAACCATTCCCTCCATAAACTTATCAAGCTTAGTCTTAAAGCCGGAGAGGTCTTTCGCCCCCACTATGTCCCTCGGCAGGCCATTCCAGTATTTCACTCCTCTGACGGTTAGAAACCTTCGCCTAATTTCAAGCCTAAACTTCCCAACTGCCAATTTATATCCATTTGTTCTCGTATCCACATTAGCACTGAGCCGAAATAATTCCTCTCCCTCCCTGATATTGATCCCTCTGATATATTTAAAGAGAGCAATCATATCTCCCCTCAACCTTCTTTTGGTTAAGGAAAACAATCCGAGCTCCTCAAGTCGCCTTTCATACGACAGGCTTTCCATTCCTCGAATCATCCTAGTGGCCCTTCTCTGTACCCTTTCCAGTTTAAGTTCATCCTTCTTAAACATGGGAGACCAGAACTGCACACAGTACTCCAAATGAGGTCTCACCAGCGCCTTGTATAACGGGACTAGCACCTCCTTATCTCTACTAGAAATACCTCGCCTAATGCAACCCAAGACCGCATTAGCCTTTTTGACGGCCACATCACATTGCCGACTCATAGTCATCTTGCGATCGACCAGGACTCCGAGGTCCTTCTCCTCGTCCGTTACTTCCAACAGGTGCGTCCCCAGCCTATAACTATAATTCTTGTTAGTCATCCCTAGATGCATAACCTTACACTTCTCACTATTAAATTTCATCCTATTACTAATACTCCAGTTTACTAGGTCATCCAAATCTCCCTGGAGGATATCCCGATCATTCTCCGAATTGGCAATACCTCCCAACTTCGTGTCATCCGCAAACTTTATCAGCCCACTCCTACTTTTGGTTCCGAGGTCAGCGATAAATCTATCCACACTAGACAGTTCAAACCTATTATTTAACATGTGTTTGCTCCCACATGATAGCACACCTTTTATCCTAGTCTAGCCAAGGCAAAAGAGTGCTGGTTAATACTGTGGCTAGCTGCAGAGAGCTAGCAGTCTGGCTTTGTCTCGCTGAGGAAAAGTGGAGGAGGTTAGGTCTGGTTTAGCTAACATGAGCTTGCTAAGCCTGATCTAACTCCCCACTTTTCCTAGTGTAGATGAAGTTCACTGTTGGAGCCTAGATGTAGACTCCATGAGCTAACTCCAGCTAACACAATTGTAAATTGTCTGCACAGGGCTGTTTAGAATCAGGTTAACTCACTTGAGTGAGGTACCAGGATTTGAAAATGCCCCTCTTTCATCAGCTAGACAAGCCCTAAGTGTACAGTCCTGGGATCAAGTAAGTCACTCCCTGAGGAGGCAGCCCTGGTGATGCAAGCTAGGCTCTCCAGGGAGGAAAGGGCAAGAAAAACCTTTGGCTGGACTCAGACTCTGGCTGCGCACAGCGTTGGGCTGGATACAGAGTAGTTACCAGAAGCTTTTTCAAAACTCTTAAGCCATGTCTACACACAGGCTGGCACTAGTTTGGCTAAAGGTGCTCTTTTAACCAGTTCCACCTTGTGTGTGACGTGTGCAGTTTGGTTACAGGCAGCTTATTTTCAGTTTAGCTTCATCCCTGTGTTTTACCATGTAGGTTACATGGCATGGGAACACTCTGCAGCTGAAATGCCCCACAACAACTAAGGGTGGGGGGGCATGCAACCCCATTGAGTTACTCCAGTGCTGGGTGGAAACCAGTCTAAGTACCACCCCCCACAGCCAGGGAGTCAAGCTCTCCTGCTGACCTGGGCTGAATGCCCAGCAATGCCCAGAGAGGGGCCATTCGTGCACTCCTCCTATCGCAAGGTGGCCGTCCCAGGGAGCTCTTGCGAGGCAGAAGCAGGAGGCTGTTTGGGCCCCTCTCTCGGCTGGCTGAGGCCTGCCCAAGTCATGTTTGTGCCACGGGGGATGTGTGCAGTGTTTGTTCTATGAACAGAGCCAGGACTTCAGTCTCTGAGCTGGCAGGCTAGCAGCTTCCCAGCACTCTGCCTTCACGTGATTGCTGCCCAGCGCACACCCTCTGGTGGCCTCCCCCCACTGTACTCACTCCAGGTGGGTTTGATATTCTCACCTCGCTGCAGGGGGAGGCAACAGCAGCAATGGGAGCCAGTGTGGGCTCCTACAGGAGAACAGGGCGTGCCCTTGGAAACTGCCTTCCTCCCCTTCATGCCACAGAGCATGGACCTGGGGGGGTTCCACCCTGGGTGTGACACTGACACAGCATGAGCCTTACCCAGAAGGAAGGGCCTGGATAATAATCCCCTCTCCATTGCTGTGGTAAGACGGGGCTACCCACAACCCCGCAAATGACATCCTGGCATGTCTTCCTCTCTTTACTTTTCTTCCTGTTACTGGCTATTGAGCCAGGCTTGGCCCCCCCTTGGCAGACTGAGATCTGATCATTTGCACCTCTCCTTGCCTGGCTGCGCTTGCTGCAGTACCCCTCAGCACCAGCCAACACCTTCCAGCCACACTCCTGAGTCAGCTGGAAGCCAGGTGCCTCGGTGGGAGCAGAGAGACATCAGCCAGTGCCTGCTTTATCTGTCTGTCTGCCTGAATTCCAGTGAGGTCACCCATGGGGGTATCTGAGTGCCCCCCACAAGAAGCAAACCCCAATTCTCTCTCCCCACCTGGCCCTGAGTGGGCATTGGGGCGGCTGCACAAGGCTGCAGTGTAGCCAAGGAGGTTCCTGGCTTTGGGGAGGCAGTGCGCCCCATAGGCTCAGGCTGGTCCCTGGGGAAGTGCTGTGTCCTGTGCATGTGAATCTGCCCCTGTGCAGTGGCAGTTTGAATCCCACCATGGACCAAAGCTGCTGAGGAAAGCCATTAGGGGACCTTTCTCCAGTAGCTGTGGCCAGGCCCACTGTCACGGGGTTGCTGGCCCCTTTATGGGGTGTCCATGACCGGTCTACCCCGAAGAGCTCATTTAAAGGGAACGAGGCCACCTGGGAAGTTAATTGACTAATGAGCAAAGCCATCAGGGCTGGGTTGGAGAGAGGAGCTCCCAGAGGTAGCAGCAGGAAGAGCTCTGAGTAGAAAGGGGCCAGCCGGGGAGAAGCTGACTGAGGGCTATGGGCCTGAAGCAATGCTTGAATTACAAGGAGCTGGACCCCCTTATTACTTTTAGGAGCTATCCCACTTCTCTCCTAGTCAAGAGTGCTGGGGGAGGGGCCCTGTTTAAATTTGGCCCCCTTACTTCTCCCAGTGTGCATCTCAGCAGGGAGCGCATGCCCACTGCACACCCGGCCGGGAACATGCACAGCAAAGGAACAAGTGCAAGCCTAAAAATGTGCCCATCATATTTACTCAGGCATGGAGAGTCGTCAAATTCAGGGTGTGTACAACTGCCCAACACTAGCAGGGAACATCCACAAATTTCCAACATGGTCAGAGATTACAGTACTTGCCAACTGCTGGGAAGCATGCACGGCATTGATGCCAATCTCTTTCACTGGAACCAAAGACACACTGCAGGACTGCATCCAGGGACCTGTTGTAGAGGGAAGTCCCTGGCACCGAAATCCAGCAACCAGGCAGGGAAGGAGGGCAAAGGCACTCCCCAGTCCAGGGAGCACCTTAATCGACTCCCACCAATATCGGTGCAGTCGAAACTGACCTCTAAGGGATACCATCCTCAGTGACGTCTCTCTGGTGCCACAGCAGCAGCAGGAGAGTCTTGCTCCAGACCGAAGCAGAGGTGCTCAGTGCCCACCCCGAACAGGAGAGCTCTGGGGTGGGCACAGGGCTGCCTCCATAAGGAGATGCTGACCTGCTGTCCGGTTTTGTTTGTTGGTTGGCTTGTTTGTTTGTTTGTTTTTTATAGTTCTGGGCTTAAAGCCCTGCAGATTTGGCACCTGTCTGATGTGAGCTTCTCCGAGGCACTTCAATCACCTAGAGTGTGGGTTGCTGACCAGCACTGGCTTCTTGCCAGGGCCGGCTCTAGGCACCAGCAAACCAAGCAGCTGCTTGGGGCAGCACATTTGCAGGGGGCGGCATTCGGGCCATCCTTGTTTGTTTGTTTTTTTAACTCACTTCTTCCCCTCTCACAACCCTGCAGAAGCGGAGCCACGGAGCAGCTGGGGATCCAGCATGGGAGCTGAGAACTCACGGGACCCTGGGAGCTGTAGTTCCTTGGCTAGCTCCCTGCCTAGAGAGCCAGCCCTGGAGCAGGGAAAGAACTACATTTCCCAGCAATCCCTTGGCCGCTATCAACAGGAAAGGGAGGGGGAAGGAGTGACGTAGCTGAGCCATGCTGTAGCTTGCTGTGAGTTGAAAGGGGTGGCCCTGTGAATGGGGAACAAGTGTGCCCAGCCCAAGGGGTAGGCGGCTTTGGTGCAGAGATCCCCTTCAGAAGACTTCCCCAGACTGGATTAGGGATACTGGTGTAACCTCACCTTGCAGCCCCCAAAGAAGGAACTGGGTGGACTAAATGGACAATGTACCTCTGTATCTGAAGCCTAGCAAGGGAGGTACGTGGATCCCACTAGAATTTAAAATGAAAACTGAAAGAGGGGAAGCTCTACTAGAGGACTTGGGCAGCTTTAGATACAGTACCAGGCACGTAGGAGGATTTCCACTTCTGAACCATGGAAGCAGAAATTGGCTTTTCCTTTCTAGATTTAGCTAATATTCAGAAAGGGAATCTAGCACCTGCCCTCCAGATTTGAACACCCTCAAAATTCAGGAGTGCTCACGCTCAATTTGGGCAGCTGTTACTTCATTTCTCCCAAATCAAATATACTGATCCACTGTAACTTGCTGTAGATAAAGTAGGATAAAATTGAGCAAGAAACGCTTCCCAGTGGTTATTAGGACTGGAATTGCTATTTTCAACAGCCATTGCTTTTTTTTTTTTTAGTTTTATTTGTTTAAAAGGAAGACAGTGATATTGCATTGGCAAATTCCCCATAGAAACAAAGAGTGGAGCAAAAGAATAATAAAGGCACCTCAACTGTTCCTCATTTATGTAGGACTGTCTTATAATATGCATCCAGATATCCTCCAATCACACAAGCTGAAAATTGTTTCACTTTACTGCAGTTCTGTAACTATATGGGAACCAATCCTGTCTGTGTTCTGTGCACATCCAAAATTCCTGCTGAATGACCCGCCCTGGGAGCGAGTTACCAGTGACCCAGGGCTGGGACAGCAGGAGGGTGCAGGTTGGGGGGGAGAGCCCAGGGCTGGGGCAGCAGGGGGGTGGGTGGGTAGGTGAGGGGGGAGCCCAGCGCTGGGGCGGCAGGGGGTGTGGGTGGGTAGGTGAGGGGGGAGCCCAGCGCTGGGGCGGCAGGGGGTGTGGGTGGGAGCCCAGGGCTGGGGTGGGGGGCAGCCAAAAATGTTTTTGCTTGGGGCAGCAAAAAACCTAGAGCCGGCCCTGCTTCTTGCATGCATTGCAAGGTTTGAACCCCAGGGACTGAGACATGCCCCGGCACCAGAAGACACTGAAGTGTACCCTAAGTACACTATTAGAAAAGGAAACCTACTAGTAGAAAACTACACTAAGACTATCAAATTCCGCTTGCCTTCTTCATGGATGTAGTCCTGCTGGAGTCAAGGGCCAAGACTTACAAAAATGAGTGCCTAAAATTCAGCTCCTAAATCCATATTAAGACAGCTGAATCAATGGCTTAATTGTCAGAGCTACCAAGCACCCAGGCAGGTCACTTATTTAGGTGCCAAGAGCTGGACTTAGGAGCCTAACTTTAGACTCCATTTTTTAAAATCTTGGCCAAACAAACTAGGTGTGTGGGTCCGGCTAGCAGGGTTCTGGCAGGCCTCTAATTCTGTTGTGTTAACACTTGTGGTGTTTTCTCTCCCACCTTCCTATGCAGAGGAAATGCATCTGTGACCCCTTGGGCAGAAAAACAGCTCTTCCTACTAGACCTGGACAAGCATTTGAATGAGATTCCTTGATCCTGCTCTACAGCGTGCCCAGCGAGCTGGAGCTAGCGTGGACAGCAAGGTTGGTGTGAATGTCACGGACAGGGACAGACATGCTGGGCCGGGAGGGGCAGGGGGAGCAGGGGGGGCAGGGAGGAGAGTCTCAAACAAACCTGGGCCATTGTTTCCAAAGCAGCAGGCGCTTCTGCCCAGCAGTGTCATGAACCAAAGTGAATCCTTTGGCTTTCCCCAGGCTTATGTTCCAGGAATGGCTCAAGTTACTTATGATGTTGATGATTAAATATTTATCTTGCTGAAGCACCCACAGGCCCCAATCAGGCCAAGGCCCTGTTGTGCTAGGCCCTTCACAAACCCACCTGAAGACAGCATGCCTGCTGCGTGTCACAGGACTTCTCCTTTTATGGGCTTTCACAACATGATCATTGCACACTCTTGGTTGCTTGGGGCATAACAAGAAACACATCTGGTATCAGAGCAGGGGGCAGGCAAGCCATAGTGGGGGGGGAGGGGCAGTGCAAACAATTAAACATAAAAAAAAGCAGCAATGTGACTTGGGAAACAAAGACTGGGGAATAAAACAACAGGGATATGTTCAGAAAAAAACCCAGCCAATGTGCAAGTCCAGATCCCAGGAGACTCGTTCAAAGAATCAGGGCTTCGGCCCAAATGTTACCGACTCTGGCACTGGTACGATCCTGAAGGAGAACCTTGTGGATTCTACATGCTTTTGTCTTTCTAAAGAGGTGACCAAGTGTTTTTCTGAAGAACTAGGAAAGCTGAAAGTGCTGTTTAAAATTGCTATGTTCCTTTTGATTCCATGTGAAACACAGTAAAGGAATTTGACTCACTGCACCCTTTGCAAACTGGCAGAGTGATGAGGAAGACGAGCTCAGGGGACATTTCCAGGAGTTCTGAAGGGCAGTACATGCCTAGGTGGGTTAGGTACATAACTCTCATTGATTTAAATGGGAATTAGGTGCCTAACCTGCTTAGGTGCTTTTGAAGACCCCATTAGGTGTTTACTTGCTTCTTTGTGTGCCTAAATACCCTAGAAAATCTGGCCCTGAGGCACTTCTGAAAATGTTGACCTTGAGCTCCGACATGCCTAAGTCCCTTTTGAATATGGCACTTAGGGCCCTAAGTCACTTAGGCATTTTTGAAAATGGTCCCTCTCTTCTTTCCCTCTTCTGGGGCAGGAGGATTCCGCCCCCTCTCTCTTTTTGTGCACTTTATTCTCGCCCCAAATAAAACTGTGCAAGAAGAGCCCTTGCTGGGTTCATGTCTCCTTAGAAACTGACAAGAGAAAGCAGGCTTGTTTGGAAGGCGCATGGAAGATTCTCAAGCCTTTCTGGGGATCCTAGACCCAGCTGCAGTCAAATCTGGGCCGATCTGTGCTGGTGCATTGAAGTTGTATAATGCCTGTGCTTTCATGTGGCCTCTCAACCTGTCTGTAGTGAGGTTATGTTGCTTTAAATACAAAACTCAGTGAGATGAGGGCGTTGGGAGGTGATGGGGGCCGATGGCGATTGTGTGCAAAGCATTAGAGCTAGCCCAGCCTGGCTGACAGGCTCCTGTTGTACCCACCACCGTTCTCTCTAAAGCGGGGGTGGCCAACCTGAGCCTGAGAAGGAGCCAGAATTTACCAATGTACATTGCCAAAGAGCCACAGTCATACGTCAGCAGCCCCCCCCCATCAGCTCCCCCCCACCCCCGCTCCCAGTGCCTCCCGCCCACTGGCAGCCCCTCCGATCAGCGCCTCCCCCTCCCTCCCCGCATCTCCTGATCAGCTGTTTCGTGGCATGCAGGAGGCTCTGGGAGGGGAGGGGGGAGGAGCGAGGGCACTGCAGGCTCAGGGGAGGGGGCGGGAAGGGCTGGAGTGGGGGCCTGTGGTGGAGCCAGGGGTTGAGCAGTGAGCACGCCCCGGCACATTGGAAAGTTGGCGCCTGTAGCTCCAGCCCCGGAGTTGGTGCCTGTACAAGGAGCCGCATATTAACTTCTGAAGAGCCGCATGTGGCTCCGGAGCCGCAGGTTGGCCATCCCTGCTCTAAAGGATCAGACTGACTTCATTAGAGCCCTTTGGTGCCATTCGTTACATGACCAGAGGAGGTGCAGTAGTTCTGTGTGAGGCACTCTTTCCCCTTACCCCACTCCTGACATTTTGACCATTCAATTTAAGCTTGTTTGTTCTACGCCTCCTGTTGTTTTCCCCACCTAATTTATTTCCTTGAAAGCTTGTGTATTGTTGACCAAATGCAAAAATATCCCACTCATCGTGTATGTTTGCATTTCTTAATCTCTTGTTCATTAGCAGAGGGCCCGGTTCCCACATGCATGGCTCTCCGTGTAATTCCTCCTTTCAAACAGAGCTGAAAGAACGCCTTGAAGATTTTGCATGGTCAGCAGACAAGTGTCTGCAGCATCAGTTTGCAGCCGGGGCCAAAGATCATAAATGGTACAGATTCTAAAGAGTGGAATACGGGGCACAACACTTCTGTGATTTTAGTTAAAAAGTGGTATAATGTGGAACACAGCTATCTGTCAAGTATCAGAGGGGTAGCCGTGTTAGTCTGGATCTGTAAAAGCAGCAAGGAATCCTGTGGCACCTTATAGACTAACAGACGTTTTGCAGCATGAGCTTTCGTGGGTGAATCCGAAGAAGTGGGTATTCACCCACGAAAGCTCATGCTGCAAAACGTCTGTTAGTCTATAAGGTGCCACAGGATTCCTTGCTGCTTTTACAGATCCAGACTAACACGGCTACCCCTCTGATACTTGNTTCTTTGCTGCTTTTACAGCTATCTGTGTGCACACACACGTATGTGTGTGTTTGTTTTTTGTAAAACAGCATGAGAATTCATCCAACGGGCAGGAGGATCGGGACAGATTGCTAAAGCTAACACAAGATGTATTGTATTTTATTCTTTGCTATGAAGATGGTGGTTGTGTATTGCGGGCAACACTTCACCTCTTCTCTCTCTCCTCTGTGTGTACCATTACCTAGGACAAAGTGGAAAGTGTCTAAGTATGTCCACCTGCAACATGGGCATGAGGACACCTGATCTGCCATGAGGTGTTGCTCACACATCTCTGTGCACCCCCAATGCATGGGGGACGGGCTAGTGTCCTGGGTGAACGTCCATACAAATTCCCCTGAGCACTGAATTCCTAGAATGGGGATTATGGAATGGATTGCGGGGTTGTGTGGAGAAAATATCCTGTGATAATGTCAGTGCAGAATGGGTCATAATGCGTCCGCACAAGGGGACTGAATGAAGGTGTAGGCCTACCTTGACATAAGACCTCATTTCCATGGGCATGATGGGGAAGGCGAATGGAAGATTAAGTTGTAAATAGGCTGGAGAGGGTCTAGCTCAAATAAGCAGGAACGTCCTGGTACTAAGCACAATGGAGAAGATCAACCTGGAATGCAGCACTCAGGTTATAGTGAACAGCACATGGACAGAGCATGTTGTACAGGGATTGGTTCCTGAAAAGTAGCCAAGCCAGTCATGAAGTATGCGATGCAATGTACAGTCAGGAATGAGTGTAGGGAGAAGTTCTGCGGTGTGACGTTGGGTTTGTGATGTACCCTGCATCTGCTCCCCTGCGCCTGATCCTGCCCACCCTGGGTGTAATGTTGCTGTATACCAAATAAAGGTACCTGAGTGGCGAATTCTGGAATTGAACTGTGTGTGGGACCCGATCAGAAGAGGGTCTCGGGACATCCCAACAGAAGGTCTCATGGAGACCATAATTCTGGCTTGTCCTAACTTTTCAGGGCTTGACTCTTTGGACATAATAACTGAAGTGCAGAGAAATGAGGCTTTTCCTGCCCTGAAGAGCTAGGTGGGCACTTCCCCCAAGTAGGGAAGGAGGAGTTCAGGAAGAGATTACATCATGGGGGAGGAGGGTACAAGCTCTCTGGGAGTGGAGTTGTGCTGTGGGGGGCGGGGCATGCACCTTTGTGCACTTCAGGGTTGGTAAGCAGTGGCAGGAGCACACAAGAAGAGTGCATGCATGTGTGTGTGTGTGCTGGGCGCCTCTCCACCCTACCCCCTGTGGGGTGATGCAGGGCCCCAGCCCCTGCACTCCCTGTATTCCCCCAAGCACAGTCCTTGTGCTCTTCCCACGCCCTCTGCAGCAGGGCCAGCCCTGGCTGGGTCTCTAGTTAAGGTAAGAACAAGAGGAGGAGATGCCAGCACAGGCCGAGGCCGAGGGAGAGGCTGGTCGGAGTACATGGCCATGTGTCAGGTTCAGACAGCGTGGAGAGGATAACAGAGAATGGGGTTATGAGGACAGCAACAGTCTCTGTGCCTCCTCCAGGGAGCTGGGGGTAACTGCAGAGCTGCCCCTTCTCCTGGGGTTGCTGATGCCCAGAAGGCGCATTCCAAAGCCATGGTGACAATAACCAACCCCCACTCCACTTCTAGCACCGGCTTGACACAACGCTGCAGAACTGAGGTCTGGGGGGGGAACTCGACCAAACTGTCTAGGAAACTGGCCCAGAAAAGGGCCCAGCTCCAGCACTTTTCTGTCTCTCCAGCAGCGATACTCAGACTGAGGCTTCTGAGTCACAAGTGGCTCTTTAATGTCTCCCCTGGGGCTCTTTGCAGCACATGATATTAAAGTTATTAACCAATCAGGATACTTCTCCTATATTATTTACCAATGAAGCTATCAACATGCACTAAGTTATGAACTTATTTCCGGGAGAATGATATAGATATTATATCCAAACTAAATATTTCCCCGTCATATTGTTTACATCTGAACAGTAGATGAAAAAATGAATTCACATGACTGTGGCTCTTTTGGGTAATGTTCATTGCTAATCTGGCTGCTGAACCGCTGAGCTCTGAGTATTGCCGTGTAGCTTCCTGCGTTGTCTCAGAGTAACACAGAATGATCCTGTGAGCGTCTCAGGGTCTGTAGGAGATACAGTCGTCTAGTGCTGGTGTTAGCTAACACCATGGTTGGTGATGGCAGACATGTCACACTCTGGTCCAGTGTCTGTGCATGTCTGGATGTAAGGCATACACAATGTGTGTGTATATATGTGTGTGTGTGTGTGTTTGCACATAGATCTATATGACTATGGATACCTGCTCACACACATATATCAGACCTATACATACACATGCACACACATACATCTGTCTCTTATGTGTATATATACACACACATATGTACTGTTCCCCTGAACCTAATTCATATTGAGCCTGCAATGCATTGTAGAAACCTGAAAGCTTTGGAGAGAGCTGTCGATATTGTATTTGTTCCTTAAGGCTGCCCAGGATTGCATCCTGAACGGAGCTACTTCCTGATTGCTCAGGTGAGGAGGACACACTCTCTGCCAGCATGCTGCACTCAATAGCAATTCTCTCAGCTCAGTGGGTGCAGCAGGGATCACGTCAGCCCTTTTCTCAAGCTGGCATTAGCTTCCTGATCTCAGTTCTCTAGAAGGTCAGGTCAGCGGGAACAGGCTGCCTGTCACTGACACCTAGTGCTGTGCTCTTTCACCATCCTCCCATATGACGCAGCTCAAAGCCCTCAGGGACGCTCAAGGTTACGCTGTTTGCTACAGTCTGCTGGGCTAATCTGGGCCTGGAACAAGCTTTTCATTGCTCTGGTTCAAGCCTCTCCTGTGTGCCCTGCTAATGAGCTCAGAGGAGCTCAGTCTGTAACAGCTGGGTCCTCTTGGGGACCCCCCTGGAAATAATGCCCTAGAATGTAAATCTCATTATAATTACAGCATTTATTAACACTCTCTACACACTGCATAACCCCACCCGGTGTGGGACACATGAACTACAGGGGAATCTCCAGGCACTGCCTTACAAAGGAACGGTCAGAGGAAGATTTAAACACTTAATAAAACTGACAAGCATCCAGCCTGCCACTGCCTGGGGTGCTGGAGTCCCTGGGACAGCCCCCATCAAGGACTGCCCCCATCTTTTTGGTTTCAGCCTTTAACTGCACAGCCCCTATCTCGACGTCTCTATCTCAGAGGTGAGCGGTGCCCCTTGCCAGGCTGGCTGAGCGAAATGCAGCCCCTGAGCACTAAGCCTGGCTCTAACACCAGGGCCCACTGTGGTCCCTGCACAGCTTTGCCGGCTGACGGGGAGGGGGTGATCCCGAGCTTCCTTACGTTGCCTGCTGTGCAGGGACGAGGTGAAAGGGCCTGGCTTGTGAAGGGCTGCTGGGCAGAGCAGCAGGAACACCTTCCTTGGCCTGGGCACCTGCTCCATAGTGAACAGCTGTTATTTCCTGGCATTTCCTGGCGCTGAGGACTGAAGAATGAGTGCCTAGTCACAAACGTTATTCATGTCTCCCTCACAGCACCCTGGCAGGTAGGGCTGCGCCCTTAGGAATGGAGGCACACAGAGACTGAGGCCAGACTTTCAGAAGTGCACAAAACCCCCAGTTGGAGGGAACTTTTCAAAAGAGCCCGGCTGCCATTAGTGGCCCGATTTTCAGAAGCGCTCAGCAGGTCAGGTGCACATTGGGTGCTGAGCTGTTTTGATGATCCATCCCTAAGGGTCATCGTGGGACCTGCGCAGTTTGGAAAATCTGGACCTTATTTATGTGCCCAAATGGGAGTTGAGCTCTTGAAAATCTGGCGCTGAGGGATTTGCCTTGGATCCCACAGGAAATCTGTAGTAGAGCAGGGAAATGAACCTAGAGCTGAAGGGTTCCAGTCCAGAAGACCAGCCAGGAATGGAGCAAAGGAAAGAGAAGACAATCTAGAGCAGCTCCTGCACCCTGTCTTGCACAAGTGAGACTAAGGAAAGCTATAGGCCATTCCCTGTGTTATGGTCGGGATGTTGGCGATGTGTTTTTGATTTCTCAGTTTAATAACAGAGAATTCTCTGAAAACAGGGCAACTAGCTGAGCTGTATGTTATCTGAGCCTCACTGCCAAATTTTGGAACAAAAGTCTCAGCAACTGTTTTTATTCCCCATTTCTTATTTTGTTCAGATCCTGCGTTAATATTTTAAAGGGTTCTTTGTCCTTGAGACATTTTGAGACGATGTTTACTTTGATACCCATAATCGACAGCTCTCTTAGCTCAGTATACTTGTATGCATGTTGTATACATGTAGTTATTATTAGATCTGATAAAATAACATGAGAAAAGGATGTAGTTTAAATAAACACCAATTAAAGTATTTTATGTTCTACAAAAGATCATTAAAAAAACATTATTCAGCTGTGGCTGAGGGTTTTGGGATCCACATTGATGCTGGCTGTGCATTGTGGAGGTTCCTGGGGTTAACACTCTAGCCACAGCAATAGCATCTGTTCAGACCATCAACATGCTGACAGGTTTTGTTTAAAAGAGCGCCAGTGCTGGAACTCGGCCAGCACTGAGCCCTGGTATTTGAAGGTATCCCAGGACCTTGCATATGCGGAGGTCAGACTAATGAGAAAGGGGCCCCCTTCGCTCCAGCAGCTACATTCCAACCCTGAGCACAGCAAGACTGTAGTTCAGGAGAAACAAAAGTGGAGCTGCAGTGTCCTGAGCCGTGGCCACTGTGCCATGAAGTTAGCAGCCTCCTGCTACATGCCTAACACGGACTGTGCTCCAAACAACTGCAGCCCCTTCCTCCTCTACTGGCTGGAGTGGGAGTCAACCTGAGAGCTGCTGTCTCATTTCCTTGGAGAAAGCCCACAGAGGCGCAGATCCTGCATGTGTGACAAACCGAGAAGCAGATCTCACAAAAAGATCTCACAAAACTAAGTGATTGGGCAACAAAATGGCAAATGAAATTTAATGTGGATAAATGTATAGTAATGCACATTGGAAAAAATAACCCCAACTATACATACAATATGATGGGGGCTAATTTAGCTACAACGAGTCAGGAAAAAGATATTGGCGTCATTGTGGATAGTTCTCTGAAGACGTCCACGCAGTGTGCAGAGGCAGTCAAAAAAGCAAACAGGGTGTTAGGAATCATTAAAAAGGGGATAGAGAATAAGACCGAGAATATATTATTGCCCTTATATAAATCCATGGTACACCCACATCTCGAATACTGTGTACAGATGTGGTCTCCTCATCTCAAAAAGGATATTCTAGCACTAGAAAAGGTTCAGAAAAGGGCAACTAAAATGATTAGGGGTTTAGAGAGGGTCCCATACGAGGAGAGATTAGAGAGGCTGGGACTCTTCGGCTTGGAAAAGAGGAGACTAAGGGGGGACATGATAGAGGTATATAAAATCATGAGTGATGTTGAGAAAGTGGATAAGGAAAAGTTATTTACTTATTCCCATAATACAAGAACTAGGGGTCACCAAATGAAATTAATAGGCAGCAGGTTTAAAACAAATAAAAGGAAGTTCTTCTTCACGCAGCGCCCAGTCAACTTGTGGAACTCCTTACCTGAGGAGGTTGTGAAGGCTAGGACTATAACAATGTTTAAAGGGGGACTGGATAAATTCCATGGAGGTTAAGTCCATAAATGGCTATTAGCCAGGATGGGTAAGAATGGTGTCCCTAGCCTCTGTTCGTCAGAGGATGGAGATGGATGGCAGGAGAGAGATCACTTGATCATTGCCTGTTAGGTTCACTCCCTCTGGGGCACCTGACATTGGCCACTGTCGGTAGACAGATACTGGGCTAGATGGACCTTTGGTCTGACCTGGTACGGCCTTTCTTATGTTCTTATGTTCTTAGTTCTATCAGCATAAAGGGTATGGCTGTATTGGTATGGATGCTCCCACATGGGAAGTGAATGAGCTGTACCAGTACAAGGCACGTTTATAGCAGTAGAACTGCATCCTTAATAGGGATTGTACAGGTAAAACTGGCCTAGCATAAAAATTATACCCCTGTGTGACACAGCTACAAAAGCTGTATGTAGGCCAGGCCTATCCATAAGAATGGCCATATGGGGTCAGACCAATGGTCCATCTAGCCCAGTGTCCTGTTTTCCGACAGTGGCCAGGTGCTTCAGAGAGAATGAACAGAACAGGCAATGATTGAGTGTCGGCCAGTCCCAGCTTCTGACAAACACAGGCTAGGGACACCATCCCTGCCCATCCTGGCTAATAGCCATTGATGGATCTATCCTCCATGAACTGATCTAGTTCTTTTTTTGAACTCAGTTATAGTTTTGGCCTTCACAACATCCTCTGGCAACAGGTTCCACTGGTTGATGGTGAGTTGTGTGAAGACTCTGCATTGTTCTCCCTGTCCAGGAACTCCCTCTGGCTAAGCCAGGCGGGATCCATCCCTCCTGCCCTGGTGCAGCAGCTCTTAGTCCCCTTTGTGCCACCAGAGCAGAGCAGAGGCAATGGAGCCAGGGGCTGGGGGGAGGGAGGAGGAGGGGGNGGGGGGATGATGTACACCCAGTGTGTGTGCATGGGGGTGTGATATACACCAAGAGTAGGGGGGAGATATGTACANATGTGTGTGGGTGTGTGGGTGATGTACAACCAGCATGATTATGTGTGTGGAGGGGGAGTGATGCACACCCAGCATGTATGTGTGGAGGGGTGTAATGCACACCCAGTGTGTGTGCATGGGGGTGTGATATACACCAAGAGTAGGGGGGAGATATGTACATCCAGCGTATGTGTGTGCGGGCGGGTGGGTGATGCCCACCCAGAGTGTCTTTTGGAGGGTGATGCACACCCAGCATGTTTGAGGGGGTGATGCACACCCAGCGTGTTTGTGTGTGTGGATGGGGGAAGATGCAAACCCAGTGTGTGTGGGGGGGTGATGCACCCAGCATGTGTGTGTGAGGGGTGATGCACACCCAGTGGGGGGGGGGGTGATGTACACCCAGTGTGTGTGTATGAGGGGTGATGCACACCCAGAGTGTGTGTGTGTGGGGAGGGATGATGTACACCCAGCAGGGGAAAGGGAGGTCTGGGGTAATGTACAGCCAGCATGGGGGAGGGGGAGGCAGGTGATGTACACCCAGCATGTGTGTGTGGGAGGGGGTTATGCACACCCAGCATGTGTGTGGGGTGAAGGAGTGATGTACACCCACCGTGTGGGGGGGGTTGCACAGCCAGTATGTGTATGTGGGGGTGATGCACACCCAGAATGTGTGTGTGTGAGGGGGGGTGATATACATCCAGCATGTTCGGGGGGGGGGTTGATGTACAGCCAGAGTGTG